>OVBI01000410.1:0-37050 GCA_900406495.1 Sisymbrium altissimum
TTTTTTTCCAGAATTTTTGTTGCCTACGTGGCATAATTCATTAATGGCATTCTCGATATTACGTTTTTTGTTTATACATGAAATAAGGGTAAAATAAGTACAAAAGGTTATTTTAGCAATTTTAAAAGATATGCATTAATCTAGTAACTTTTCAATATTTTGACATCATTCTAGCAATTCTCCCTATAATTTATTCAGACGAAAACACTTCATCATGTGACTAGTATTTCTGTGTTATGTTATAAACTTATAATAGTGGGACTCACTATTTTTGGTCTGACGTCATTTCTTACTTTCTTGATAAAGTGTTTTTCTATATATTTTCAAAATTATATAGTTATGACTTTAATTTTGGCTTGAGTATGAACATTAGACAAAATGACCCCATAAAATTGTGTTATGCGACAATTACATGACAATATAGAAAAAAGTCCAGAAGGACAGAACATATTTATGCAATACCATTACCATTTTATAAATATATGTTACTTTTATTTTTTATCTTTCCTAATTATCCTATTTGTTTTTCTAACAAGCTGTCAAATATAATTCTGCCTTGTTTGTGCAGGGTGGCCACGAAACATATCTAAAGATGTAAAGAGTGTTTAGCATGTCTTCATAGAGATGTTACTGTAAGCATCTTATCCACACACAGTGTCAACGCTTTCTACCATCGCTAACCTTAACAGGATCCAACGTTGATCATCGACAGCAAAGCACAACAGATCAGGTCCAAGAAAACCATTCATACCAGTACTATTAATACATATATTTAATCATCCTGATTTTTGTTATATGATAATATATATATAAAAAGTTTAAAGAATTAATTCTATCTATGTTATCAAAGTATATTTATTTTTTGGTTATTTATCTAAGAAAATTATAAAATTAAACATGCTTAAGATATAACTAGTACATAATCCACACTTACACGGAGTAAAACTAATTAATTAATTTTTATTTTTATTTTTATTCATAATTTGATTTTAAAAAAAAATTTTTTGTTTTCTACAAACAGAAAACACTCTTCGTGCGAGAGTATTTTATAATAGTTGAAAATCACGATAAATGAGATTAATTTATTTTATTTTGATAATTAATATATTAACTGAACTAATTTGTTGTATATATATATATATATATATATATATATATATATTAGAGTATGATTTAACCTGCTCTTATGCATAATAATGTCTTTTTTTAAAGACAAAAAAAAATTAAAAGAAGTTAGTTTGAAAAAATTGGTTTTGGTTTTTTGTTGTTAGCAAGATTTGTGAAGATATTATTTGAGAGGATATATTTGAAAATAAAGAAATCTGTGGGATTAGATTTTGTTTAGTTTTTATTAGATTTTATATTTATATTTTATCAAAAAATAAATGCCAAACAATTATGATGGCATATATTGTAAATAAAAGCATTTTTAGAGTATTTTTTTCAAATTGACTTGCCATTTAATATTATAGAGATAATTAAATGATGGGTGACCTACCGAGAAGTACTTTTCGATATTTTGTGAGTGAGACCAAAGTACTGAGAAAAATCACATGGTCATTTTAGGGTCAGTATATCATGAGTTTCGAACTACCAATGTACATTTCAACCATCTGACAAGGGTGGGCCCATGGGCCAAGACGGTTAACCGTCACAGTGTTGACCTAGGAGACGGTTAAGGATTGGTCAAAGCACATGGAAGGATCATGTGGTGATAAAAGAGTCAGTATTTCATGACTTTCGAGATTCCTAATTAACAACTTAACGTTCCGGCCGTCGGACATGGATAGGCCCATGGACTGAGGAAGCGGGCGTAGAGTCCACTAGTAGGAGCGGGTGTGGAATCCACTAGTAGGAGCGGTTGGAACGTTATAAGTGGTATCTATCGGTTAGCCGTCCCAGTGCTGACCTGGGAGGCGGTTAATGATTGGTCTTTATGCGCAAGAAGGACGTTGCACTCAGTGAGTGGGGGTGATTGTAACATCCCGATTTCTATTATATGGTAATGTATGCGGAAAAAGCTTAAAAGAATTTATATGGCTATATGTCACCAAGATGTATTTATCTTTTCAAGCACTTTTTTTAGAGAGAACTTCATAGTTAAATATACTTGAGTTATAGTAATTGAATGATGGAGATCTATCAGGAAATAATTCTCGATACTATGTGAGTGAGACCAAAATAAAAGGATCACGTGGTAATAACAGAGTAAATATATCATAACTTTCGAGTTTTTTCGGTGAACATTCCAACCATCTGAGAGGGTGGACCCATGGCCGAGTGGTCGGAAAGGCCCACTGCTAAAAGCAGTTGGAACGTTATAATATCATTGCAATGAATCCTCCAAGTATTTCCATATCTGATTTAGATGATGTAGACATTTTAGGTGTACAAGAGTTTTCAGTAGAATAATTATAGAAAATTGGCTAAAAGCCTTTCCAAACTATGACAATAGGTTTGATTTATATATGATGTATACCACGGTAATAATAAATATTTCATGTTATAAAAATTAAATATTTTATATTTTATTTTTGGTAATTTCATTATATAAATCAATGTTCTGTCCTATATAACAACATCGGTCTTTTGTTAAATGAAATAATTAAAATTTAAAAGAAAGATTATCTTTTCTGAAAATGTTAGAAATGTTTTGGTCATTTCATTATAGTTTAGATAGATTTTGGATAATTTAGAGGGGTTGATTGGTTTATATGTTACCTTCCGCAAATATAGCTTTTGCGGGTGATACGTAACGGTTGTTAGTGTTTTGTAACAATTATTGAAAACGCTTTCCACTGTTTTGTACCGCTACAAACCTCTTAAAAAACAAAGGTGGTTTCTTTTACCGTTTGTGATTATAGACAGTTATAAATGAGTAATAAAAAATAAAAAATAATTGTTTTTTTAATAAATGATAATTATTCATTTAAATAAAAATATATAAAAAGTTAGCCAAAATATAAAACTGAAAACTTAACATTTGTATACTATAATTATAAAATATATTAAGAAATTTGACACTATTATAATTAATATTTATTAACCATTTATTACAATTTTAAGTATTATATTCCTTTGATAATTTCTTCCTCAACTAATTATATATATATATATATATGTATATAATATATATAAATCTAATAAAATAAAATTTTCTAAACCAAATATTAATTTTCATAAAAGAAACAAGTTCTCTACTAAAATTATAACTTCCATCTAAATTTATCTTAAGTAGGTTCGTATTAAGAAATTCTTAAAAAATTCTGTTCAGAAATTAAAATTGTCGATTGCTCTCCTTCGGCCTTTGCAATCGTTTCGGTTGAAGTCACCCACTTTTCATTTCCCAGATTGATTTCATTGTAATGAAGTTGAATTATTAATCTCATGTGGTCTATGTCTTTTTCGACTCTGTTTCTGAGAAAATTACACCAATTTCTCTCCCAAAACCAGTGATTCCAGTTCCTCACTGGAATTCAAAGAAATTCAAGTTTCAGATCTTTCAGCCTCATGTTCTGTTCATCTCTCATTCAATTCCTACGATTTCAAATTGTAAACTTCTCTGACTCTCTCTCTGGAATCTTCATAATCAGACTTTTATTTCTAGCCTTTTATGTGCAGTTTCAAATTTATTTGAAAAGCATATACAATATCTTCTTCTTCCTGTGTTACATAAATTAATCGACAAAGAAAAAAGATTAACAAAAAAAGAGGCAAACCAAAAACAAAATATTAACTAAAAATTCCAAATAAAGGGAGCATAACGCCTAAGTAAATTCCACAAATAAAACCAAAAACATCAAAAACAAGTGGAGGAAAAAAAAAGAGTATATGAACATATAAAAAAAATAATAAACAAAAACTGATAAATATAACAAAAACACGAAAAAATCAGTATAAGAAAAATAAATAATACATATACAAAAATAAAAACACAAATGAAATCAAACTAAAATAAATATAAATAAATAAATTTTCGCGCAAAGCACAGGTTAACCTCTAGTATATATATATATATATATATTCTTCTATATCGTTATATATATTTTTCTAGATCGTTATGCAGCTTTTCATGTATATTATATTTTTTAAATGTTTAACTAACTCGAATTTCTTTAAGTTTTATATTGACGATATGGAAACCCTCAAAATCATTAGTTTATATCTAAAGGTTGGTAATTGGGATATAACTTTGGTGTGTGGCGAGCATTAGATCCGCTAACATATACACTTTTTTTTAAGCAGATTTACTATTTAAAAAGTAAAAAGAAAATAAAAGTATACAAGTGTAGTTCAGACTATTTTTTTAGGGAAGAAGCCTAATAACTATTGAACTTATTAAAAAATATAACTTAACTAGTTAAAGATTGTCAAAGAAAAAAAGAATACTATCCCGACAAAGGATGAGTGATGATCAGAGTCACGAACTACAATTCAAAGAGAACTCATGCGAGTCGAGGGTTTTGAGTTCTAAGTGTTGAGAATATGTTCCTAATCAAACCATTGATTGAAAGCAGAAGCTTATCAGATTGTCTGAATACCTGATGATGAAGGCGATTATTCCTCTCCAACCTCAAATGACGTAAATCGAAGTCTGCCATGCAAGAGTGGTTATCAAGCCTTTAGCTCTTGTGCCATTCAAGAGAAGGATCTGACAGTTCGTATCTTCCCAAGAGTGAAATGCGATGATGGAGCATCGAGAAGCAATATGGTCCCAGATTCGCCAACTGTACTGGCAAATGAAGAATAAATGGTCACACGTTTCTGGAGCATTGGAGCAAAGTAAGTAGACATAGTCAGTCTGAAGTCTCCACTTTAGTTTACGGTCCCTAGTAGGACAACGACTTAACATGAAAATTCAAACAATGAAGCTATGTCTAGGATTACCTCCTTTATTCCAAACAATGAAGTTATGTCTAGGATTACCTCCTTTATTCCAAACAATCTTTGCCCAGGTAACTTTTTATCTATGAGGCTTCAACGGTCGATAAACCTCACCAGTAGAGTATTTATCGCTAGAATGGCCATTGATTTTTCATCCATAACTATCATCCTCTGCAGCTCTATTTAGCAACAAAGAGAGACAGTTCATGATAATAACGAAGAAATAGGGATAAAGCGGATCATCCTTTTGCAAACCTCTTTTTCCTTTGAAATATCTTTGAACAGTTCAATCATATGAATGGTGAAGTTGGTATTATAAACACATGCCTCCACCCAGCGAACGTACCTGGCATCCCTACTCATCTTAAACAATCAAGCACAAACTCCCATCTTACTGTATCAAAAGCCATAGCTATATCCATCTTAATAGCCACTCGTTTAGGACCCTTATTCTTGTCATACAAGTTGATTATCTCTGATGCTAGAATACTGTTTTCATCCAATAATCTTCCTTTGACAAATGTCTTTTGATTTGGCAGTATTTAAAGCGGGAGGAGAGGCTTCAGTCTATAGACGAGAATCTTTGAGATAGTTTTGTACAGCGTATTACAGTAAGAGATATGATGGTAGGTTCCTATCTTTGAGGCACCCTGATGCTTTGGAACAAGAGAATATTGTGGCATTCATTGCTAGTTAGATCCCAAGCTGCCTTGTATAAACCAGAAGTTAGACAATCCGGTCCCAGAGGTTTATTCGGATTAAACTTGAAAAGCACCTGAACAATGAGCTCTGGGAAAGGCATCTTGATCATAGACTCACGATGGGCTCGAGAACAAGAGAAGTTAGAGAAGTACTGGATCCAGCGAGGAGAGATAGTATATGGTGTCAACGTGGCGAGGGCAAAAATTGCTTTGAAATGAGAGATTACATGAAGGCTCATATCAATTGGGTTGAGGATGATGACTCCTGATTTCATAGTAATGGATCTGATAAAGTTGTAGGAGCCTTGAGTCTGAGTTAAGTGATGGAAGTATGTTGTATTGACTATTAAAGTCCTTTTCTTTAAGCCAGTTTATTTTAAACTTCTTCTTACAGTGACATTCTTCTATTAACCTGAGAAAGTTCCACTTTTCATGCAGGACACGCTCTTATTGGAAAAGGGACTATGATAGGTTTTGAAGAGCATCCACTTACACAAGCTGCAACAAACGATTAGCTTCAGTCATTCTCTCTTGGATTTTAGAATTGTTTTTTTTTCTCTATTTTGAATTTTTAGAAAACTTGTTTCCAAAAGAGATCCGCTAGATTCCTAGCATAACTTTAGGCCTGGATCCACCCATTCTCAACCGCTAATAGAAAGTTTAGGTGTTTAGTTAGGTAGTTTAGAAACTTGAAGGGGTGGATACCAATTTTAGGTAGTTGGAAGTTAAGGTCTAGGATACATGGACAATGGTCAGAGAACAAGGTGGCATGAAAGTTGTAGTATTGTTGGGGAAGGTAGACATCTACTCGCTATTGACCAGGAGAGTATCCATTTTCTCAGATATAGACGCATTTGGTTACTTGTTGGACAAAATAAAGAAAGACCCCTGGAACCGAATGTCGAACATGTCCACTTGGTAGAGGGAGTCTCTAAAAGAGATCATCCCTGCATCAATTTCATTGAACGTCAAGAAATGCTCCACTAGGTGCAAAATTTGATTAAAGTCTTCTCCTATAACCTATGGAGTGGATTGCATTAAATAAGTATTATGAAGGTTTAGTAGCTCAACTCATAAATCAATCTTGTTTTCATGGAGATTATAGGCATAGATTGTAGAATAGATGAACTTATTTTGTTGACCAATTTTTATTTCACAGATTCTGATGCAAACCTCAGAACCAGAACCAAACTGGAGCCAGCTATGGAGGTGGAAAGATGAAGCTGAGGAGAGTTAAGGAGACTAGTAAACTGAGTTCAGACCAAATGAAGGTCCAGATCAAGCATTCCAGCTCAAAAAACAATTCGAAAACACACTCAACCCACCTAAGAGATACCACAAAGAAAAATCATGTACCAATCTTTCAACATGAAGAAGTTATGGAAGCTACAAACCAGCAACTCCCCAATGTACCCGATGAAAACCTACGATCACATATTGAATCATTGACCAGACCAGGAGGAAAAAGGCAACAAATCCAAATTTTCTAGAACCCCAACTCATCACAAGTATGCGGCGAATTGGATTCAAATCAAACCGCTTTCAGACTTGGAAGATATGGATTTTACAATATAGCAAATCGATCTCAGACCATCATTTATAATCAGGTTAAAGATCGAGCTGCACAGCCCAACTCATTCAATATCTCGGCCTCATACCACCTGGAGAGTTTTAATGGATCTCTCATGGTTTCAGAAAGCCCAAGAAACCAAGAAATATCCAATGGAAGCCCAAGTTATAACCCAATCCTTCAAAATCGGGCATCTTGGTTCTATTTGTGGAAATCTCTACGCCAATTTGGTTTAAGAGCTTCCAGACGTATTTTTCGCGACCAGGAGACATTAATACTCTTATAAAAACACTCTAAAACGCTTTAGGAAGCACCATTTCACACAGGATCAGGCGGAGAAGCATTTAGACCAACCTTCCTTATTTGGTTTCAATCACATTCACTACATTGTCCACCAAAGAAGACCAACGGCTATATTCTCATTGGAACTGCGGATTGAGAAAAAATTTCATGAATCTAGACACTTCAAAGGATCATCATTATCTGCCCAAGCTATCAAGATTCAAGTCAATAAATCCCTTTCATTCAGCCTTTTTTCACAATATCTCTAAAATGCTGATTTCTCTCTTGTTTTAAATTCTTTAGATCTTTGTACATGAGCACTATATAAGCTCCCCACCATCACCATTTGTAAAGCACGCTTTGAATCATAAATTTAATACAAAATTATTGTTTTTTCCTGAAAGTATGTATTTTTGAATTTTGTTCTTTAGAGTTTAGGTGTGAGATACACTTTGGTTCTTTATAGAACTGTGGAGTAAGTTGTTTGTGTGACTCATATAACTTCTTCATTCACTGATTGAGAGAGTCAATCACTTCTACCATTCATCAGATCATTTCTACCGGCTTGAAGGAAAGTGCCGTACGGCCATCCTTCATTCCATCATCATTCATCAAGTAACCTCGTTGTCGGGGTTGCATCAGGTGATATATTGCCAAGACTGATGCGGAACCTTGACTTGAACATTGTTCATCCATATCAAAATGATGCAGCCATTGTAATCAGAAGCATGGGTTGAGTTAAAATTCCACTATTGACAAATAATATACATAATCTAATTCAAATGAATGTCTATAATACAGAATTTCAAAATAGCTCTAGAAAGTGGCTGTTTTAAATAAAGCCAACTCCTAAACGGCTAGTGCTTATCTTTGTGGTTAATGCCACATACATTCCGAAAAATAGTTTTACACGCATTAAAAAACTATTGGGTGTCTTTAGAAGAGAGCAGAGGACCAACAAAATGTGATGAATTAAAAAAAAATGTATGATGGGGTTAGGAACAATAGGGGTAGGAGTGGAAAAGGAAAGAGAGGCAAAACGGTTTGAGGAGGCAAAAGGGTTTGAGGGAATCTGGTTAGGAATAGATTGTGGAGGTAGAAAGGGAGCTGGGAGGGCCACAGTTTTTAAAAGAGTGGATGTGGAGGTGGTCTGAGGATGGCAGTGGAATGAGTTATTTTTCTCTTATTGGATGGCTTTTTTGGAGGTGCATGGTTTAGGAGCTGGTGAAAAAGTGTGATGCTGTAAAGGATGTGGCTGAGGAGAGATGACAATTGATAGCTGGTTTGGGGGAAAAAAATGAGAGATGCTAGGCTTAGTATTACTTCTCTGGAGGTTCAGTTTTCTTGGTAACTCCTGAGTGAGGTCTACTTCAACTTAAACATGGGCAATTTCAATATAAACTAGGTTTATGGTATAATCATATGTCTTTTTGGGCGTTCAAAGAGGACTAGAAACCCATCCAAGACCCTTTAGGGTGTGCAGGTTAAGAGAAACCTCTAAGATGGGGCCAAATCGGAATGGACACTAATGGTGGCATGATAGATGAGTTAATTGAAGACCACAATACCGCATGGAACATAGAGTACCATACTTACCAAAAAGAAATTTCAATGGTTTTCTCTCGAATGAAGTCATTTGCGATTTTCAAGAGCATTGATCCAGCTGAGTGGTTGTGATGAATCTCCAATTTCTTTTCTTTTCACCATGACTGATTTAATACATTATGAATTTGATGATACGCAAGAGGTCAATCACAGAAATAACATATAATGAAGTCTTATTGATACGCTGCACCACGATGAAACACCTCATCAGGGATGAGAACTTCTCAGAAGTGCATGATTGGGAAATACAGCCTTGAGACTCTTTCTTTGATGTTTTATCAACTCTTTTCCTCAGTTTCTAAGAAAGAGTGGGAGGAGGTTGGACATGAGAGGGAACATATGTTTCAGCAACTGGTGGGACATGCTCATATGAGGGGAGAAGGGTAGGATATGAGGTAGAGGGAGGAGTCACAGAGGATGAGGCAAGGGCATCTGAGACAGGGGCAATTGAAGTTTGGAGGTAAAGAAAATCTTTTTCCATTTAGGGTTTGGTACAATATTTTTTTATTGGAAATTTTAAACAGTGAATTATGGCTGATGCTTATGCAAGGTTATAGGTAATTTTAATACTACTTTTGCATATTTTGTCTTTTCTGTGGAGTATAATTTCACTTCAGAAACAGATTACTGGAATCAGTATAGAGAAACCTGGAAGGGCAGTACTAATCGTACCAAATACTGGTTTAAGAACACTTTTGGCCACATGAGTAGTAGATTTCAGCTTTAGTGAAGAAGACACATTAATAGTAGGGGTACTAGAGAGGATGGAAGAGGTAGTAATAGTAGGCTTCCTCGAAGAAATAATACGCTTTAGCGAAAGAGATCCAAGGGAGAGAGGTGGTAAATTGTTGAGGGTTAGAGACGAAAAGAGTCCAGGAGAGTCATAAGGACGAAGAGGTTGTCACCAGAGAAGGCAGAAGGCAGATTCAACGCGGAAGCAACACCATCTTAGGAGAACTAGTGGCTCTCTATATACCTACAAAAGAGAAAGAGAAAAAAAAACTTAAATCTAAAAATACACTTCTTATTTTGTTGTTACAACACTAAATTCATAATTATTATAAATTATTTAATTATTAAATTTTAATTATGTGTTTATATCATTGAAATCGTAATTAAAATTTAATAAAAATACATGAATTTTATTAAATAATTTTAACTAAATATATAATAAAAATATAAAATATAATAAGTGTTGAGTACTTGATCACATATTATTATATAGAAATTAGTTGCCATAAGTAATAGTCATATCATATAGTTATATTAAAAATAAAAAAATTAATTACAATTTATAGAATACCATCATTTACAAAAAAAAAAAAAATTATCAACATATTTTAAATTATATTTTTTACATATTATGAAACACAAGAAAATAAACTAAAATATATCATTTTTCTTTAGAGCAGATTAAATTTTAATAAATTATATCATATATTTATATGAAAAATAAAATATTTAGCATATGTGAAGTTTTCACATTTATAAAATAAAATTTTCCAGAAAAATAAATATGAAAAAAAAATTATAAAAATTATTTTTCTTTCAATTAAAGTAAAAATCTAGGTACACATATCAACTACAGAATGACCCTAACTACGCAATCACATTAACTACATAATCATATCACAATCTAATGATAACAGTATAGAAATTCTAATAACCCTTTGTTTTTTTATTTAGATTTTAAAATTGATCCAATGAAATTAGTTAACATATAAAATAAAATTCAGAACACTAAAACGAAGATCACATTACATGTGATAGCAATATCAAGCAGTGTCGATAAAATAACAAAGTAGCACTGAGTTCGTCACTGTCTTCCCGATTACCCGTGACCGTGAATCCGTGACAATAGAACGTGTCATCCGAGGACTTTCCATTTTTAGTCAAAAATGAAAAATATGGTATATATGACAAGCTACCCATTCTATAAACGAAAAGGAAAAAATAATAATGAAGTGGTATTTATATGATCCTTTATTTTCTTTTTTGGTTTAGATCGTAAACTCCAAATGTTATATAACATTAAAAACAAAATACAGAACACAATAACGAAGGTATATACACAACCATTTCATGTGATAGGGGGATTTATTAAAAACAAAGTAGAAGGAATATCAAGCATCATGGACACAAGGATCAAACTCAAAAGGTATTCATTTCTTCCTTGAACTTCTCCATCGCATACCTAGGAAGCGTTACCAGAACCCGAACGCCACCACACATCTCCGGAACCGCTTTTGACGGCGGTAATAAAACACAGAGAAATGATATTGTCATCGGAATTAAAGGTATCATGCTCACTAAAGTTCCCCAACCATCGTAATGTACACCGATTTGCCGCCAATCCGTGAGTCTCATGACCCCGTCCATGTTCTCACTCGATCCCTTCACCTCCAGCTTTCTCTCAATCTCGCTAAGTTGTCCCAACACGTACCGCTTTTCTAGTGCCGCTCTTTTCATGTCTTTAATGAGCCTCACAATACTAGACAACGACGATCCGCTCAGTTCCCTAGCTGTTAATGCCACGACGCCTCCAATAACAGTATTGCCGTAATAGCCTTCTGGTAATGGCGGCTCAATAATGTTTCGGATATTAATGGCTATACCCAAAACCGTAGTCTTATCAGGACTCAGATTCAGGGCTCGACATCGTGATCTCCAGACAAGGGCCGCAAGAATCTCCAAAGTTGTGACCTTCTCATCTGCAATTTGCTCGTCCTCTGCAATTGTCTTCTTGAGTTTTGTAATATCTTCAGAGGTAATGTTCAGGATCTCGCGGACCATGTCGTCGTCAGTCAATGTACACGAGGAAGTTGCGATAGAAGAGTCAGCCTTCGGGAAGTCAGCTACGTCTCCTATTTTTCCTACAATATTGTGTATATTTTTTTCAAATGTAATAACAAATTTTAGTTATATATTCATGTAATTATATCTGCTGCTTGAACCAACGCCAAATTATGTTTGTATTTACGTATAAAAATTACATTATATAGATATATATACCTATTGGGGGCCATAATAGAGGCCATGAGACTATATATGTAGTATGTACAATTGTTTTTGTTTTCAGTATCCTTCTTTGTAGTCTTTAAAATTTCATCTCATCTTTTCTTTATTTCATCTAATAATTCAACATCCATTCAATTTTTATTTTCTACAACAATTTTGTGTAATAAAATTCAATACTTTTTAAAAAACAATTTTTATATCCAAATCAAATAAAAAAAATTGTGTTTATAAAAGAGAATGTTACACAAAGAGTAACTTTTTCCAGATTATATAACACATATAATCACTTTTCACTACTGAAGTATTTTGCCTCTTTTCTATCATTTCGAAATGTCTTTATTACCCTTCATCATCTCTTTCTCTCATTCTCTCTCTTTCTCTCATTCTCTCTCTTTCTCTCTCTCTCATTTTCTCACAATAATTCTTTTTTTTCTTTGTTTTTTTTTTCTTTTTCTCTTCATATTTTTAAATTCAAATTTTTATCTTTACATATCAAATATCTGTTTTCTTTTGTACCATAAATCATAACTTTTTTTTCCTCATTCTTTTGATATTCATTTAGTTATACTTTATTTGTATTTGGATTACTTTTTGTGTACAATAAAATTTAAAGAATAAGAATGTACACATGGACAACATATTATGGATAACATATTATAAACAATACGCTATGGACATGGATCTGTAAACATGGATATTTAGATATAAATATGGACATTGATCCGTGGACATAAAACTGGAATATGGATATATGAACCTGAATCTGTGGATATAAATATGTGGATATGGGTCCGTGGACATGGATCCGTGAACATGGATTCGTGTACATCCAAGTCTTATTACGACTAAACACCATTTTTGCATCCGAGATACACTTACATACGTTCACAATTGTATATATGTTCGTTCACAAACCACAATACATGTATAGATATCTGACATATATGTTGGTGTACATGCATATAATATGAGCTTATATTTTTGTACGTACACACTTAATCATCTTCTTCTTTTGTACGTAGATCTGTGGATACAATTCTAAGATATGGATCCATGGACATAGATCTATAGATTTTGGTTAGTGTACGTCCACAAAAGGATGTTATGCAAACATTATTAAAGTAGATCAATATGGGTATCGTAATATACTGGAAAAGATTGTATATTATACAACCAGCCAAATTTATTTTATATTTCTTAAAAAACCAAAATAATATGTAAAAGAATATAATGGAAAAAGAAAGAAATAAAATAAGTAGAAAAAGAAAAAAAAAAGTGTGAGTTTTAGTTAAGGGTAGTTTAGTATTTATAAAAATTGAATAGTGTTTTAAGTAGAGAAAAGTACCCTAATAGCAAAAAGTACCTGATTTTGAAAAAAAGTATTAAAAGTACCTAAAAATGTAATCAACTCTTTATAAAATATAAAACTGATAAATTTTTGTATAAACAAATAATTGGGATATAAAAAATATCAATAATCAATATAAATATAATACATGGTCAGCGGCCCAGAGGGTCAGATGACCCTTCCTTCGTCGAGGGTCAAGTGACATTTCCTTCACATATGTTAAAATAATTTTTAGTAATTTGATTAATAAGTTTACATTGACCCTTAAAATAAGATTAAATCTCTTATTTTACTTCTTTAATCTCAAAATCAACCATCTCTTTTGAAAAATATTTTTTTTTCCTTTGCATATCTTTTTTTCCTAGCATTTTCCAACTCTTTTTTTTTTCTTATATATCAATCTTCATTCATATCTGATTATTTTATTCTTTTATACCATATATGGATAATACACTATATATTTAGATAAATAAATACTTTGAAAATAAAGAAAAACATCCTTTTCACTCAATAATATTCTTTTGAAAAATACATATACATCAATTATATAAAAACTTCAAAATATTCATATATTTTATTCAAAAATTAATATTCTAACATATAAATTTTCTTCAAAACAACTCTAATTGTAAGATTTATAACAAGACTGATATTATTTTTAGTTTTATTTCTGTAAGTTTATATTTAACAGTTAACTTTTTAAAATAATAAATAGTTTAATTTTATTATATAGTCATTTTAATATATAAATCCTGTAAAAAATAATCCTGATTCGGCCATTATACGTGGTATTGGCGGATCCAAATTTTTATGTTGAAAGAATTCAGATGTTTTTTTTCATTTTTTTTAGATGGGTTTAGTCATCCACAACCTTATTCCATGGTTCAACATGTATATAATCTAATAAATAAAATTTATGCTTAAAACTATAATATATAATATTATAATCATAAATAAATCTACACTATTATAATATCTCTCATTCATTCTTCAACTAAAAATTTTTAATTTTCCTTACTGAAAAAATTTGATTTAATTTTAAAATTCAAAACATTAAATAAAACTGACCCCAATCATTTATTAAAGAAAACCTGTATGACAGCTCACTAAAAAAAAAAGCACAGCACATACAAAAAAAAAAAGGAAATCTGACTCATTAATTAAGGGGAAAAAACCCTAGTAATACCGACTTTATAGTCACCGGCTACAAGTAATTAACCTGACTAACTTTTCACATCTTTTTAAATTAGCACAAAAAGTTTCTTTGTTTTTAGATATCAGCTTTTACACATCAAGATTCTCATTTTATGTTATCTGTGAATTCTTTGACCGATTTGAATCTTTGCAAATACTTAAAAATTGTTACTTGATATTTGGATTTACCAAAAATAAAAAAATTGGTAAATACAAAAAAAAACAAAAATGTAATATGTTGTTTATTAATAATCAACATAGAAAATTTAGTTTTTTTTTTTTGAAAAAATCAAATTATAAACAGGATTATACACTTGTAATTAATTTATATTATATTTTTAAAAAAATCGAATTCACTTCTGCCTAAAACGCGGAGCAACACTTAGGAAAAAAATAATAAGTGCGGATGACTCAAACTTAACACAAACTAGGATTTTACCTTCTCTTCATGCGGTGTTAAGTTTTTTAACCCGTATTGATGCAGAATAACGACTTTTAAAATTTTTATAAAAATTATATTATTAAAATTAAATTTAAAATAATGTTATTGGATTTAAAAATATAATGATAGAGAACCGTTTAGATTCATCTTCTAATGATAAATAAATATATGATGAATACAAAATCCTTTAAATTTTTCACCATTTTCACGTATTTTTATAAATATACTTCTCAATAATAATAAGAAAGAAGATTCTAGGATTTTACCCGCTCTACGTACAAGGTTATTTCTTTTCAAATATTTAAAAATTATGATAATTATTAATATATCTTATATGGATTAATTAATATATTGATTGAGATTGTTTATTTTATGAGTTATTTTTTTGGTGAGAATTTGAAAGAATATATTATTTATGATTCATATTTTGTTTTGGCTGTATAGTTTTGAAATTTTTAAAATTATATTATTTGTTGAATTTATTGCGCAATACGTTTATATAATATAATGAACAAATAAAAATATTTGGATTATATAAAATTTAGTGTGACATTTATAATATACTAACTCTTGTTTCTAAACTTTTTGTAAACGTTATATAATAATAATATAATTTTTAATAAAATGAAAATATATATATGTTGCATACCTTTGAAGTTGAGTCTTTCTCTTTCCCAAACGGGGATGACGGTGGGTTGGGTCTTGCCGAAAGCAAGCTCGATTATAGCTCGGAAAATCTGAGCCACTCCATCACCATCACAGACGGAATGATGGTAAGCAATCCCGATAGCGAGTCCCCCACATGCAAACTTAGTGACTTGTAGAGCCAGAGGGTCAAAACCTTTCACATGGTCATAACAAGGCACGAGTTGGTATGCTGCGTCCCTAGCAGAATCCAAGTAATTGAGAGAAGAGAGAGTGCACGCGACGGTTGCCCTTATAAAGGGGACTCCATCTCCGGCTTTGCAGTTCAGCTCAAGTCTATTGTCGTCAGATTTGCGGTGGAGTTTTCCAGCGAGAGGGTAGAAGTAGATAAGGGCATCAGAGAGGGCTTGCTGGAATAGAGAAGTCAGATCGAAGGAAGATACATACGATTTAGGAGAGACGACGCATACGGCTTGGACAATGGAATCGAACGAAGGGTCATTGTCGATGGTTGAGAGAGACAGAGAAACTACAGGTGTTGGCTTTGAGGGTTTCACTAGCAACACTTCTGATTTCTCAACGATCAAGGGACATGAACTGTCTTTGCTTCCTAAGTCCATTTTTCTGTTTGAAATTTGTTAGAACGCTTATTTTGAGTGTACATATTCTCATTGGTACACAAGAAAATGGTTCTTATATACAGATATTTTTGTGGTAAAATATATATAAAAAAGATGAAGTGGTTCAATAAGAACAAATAAAAAAATAATATGTTTGACGAATCCTTCTATTAATGGCAAACAAATACTATTTTCGGGACGTGTCGTGTCAAACCGGTACATGGACAATTGGATTTCTTCCTTGTCTTGGGCTAAACTTAAATTCTCCCGAGCAACCTCCTTTCGTCCTCGAGTAAATTCTTCCTTAGCTCCTTTTGCCCGTGTTACAAAATGATTACTCTATTTCATATATTTTTTTTAATCTTTTTTTGTATGAATCGTATTTATTTACGAAAATGTCTAGATACAAAATTATAAAATAAAGTTTATCTAGGATAAACACGAAATCTGAAATCTCTGTGGAGGGGTAGATAAGCAATCAGAAAATAAAGTTTTTCTAGGGTAAAAATACAATCACATAATAAAGTCTCATGGGTTAAACACCAAATCACACAAGAAAGCCCTCAAAAGATGAAAATTCAATGATAGAATAAAGTATGGGATTTAACATGCAATTACATAATAAAAACACTCAATCATAGAATAAAGTCTCCGTAGGATAAACACACAATCACAGCATAAAATCCGCATAGAATAAATACGTAATCACAGAAAAAAATCATAATAGGAGTAAACACGCAATCACAGAATAAAATAGTTATAAAGTAAACATGTAATCATTGAATAAAGTCTTCGTATAATAAATAGACAATCATATAATAGAGTCCATGGGGGGAATGCAAATAGTAATAAAAATATGAACCCGAAAGGAATGCAACAAGCAATCAAAGAACACAATCCCGAGAAGAATGCAACATACAAAGTTCCGTTGTTTTCTTAAGAGTTGACGTACTTTTTTTTTGTTAAGTCCTTGCTGGTAAGTGTTGGTTGAGCGCCAGTTATCATGCAGCGTGAGGTCATGCTGCCCGTGCTTTCAATCCGCCTGGGGACCTCCGCGGGGCCATGCACCCTCCCCATTACCTGGTAACTATTTTACGACGTGATCTTACTCAACATATCAATTTATGCTTGCATGCACGGTCGCTGCACTCTTTTACCTTTCCTCATCTCAAAACATGCTCCACATCATCTTTTCGAAAGGTCCCCATAACTCCGTCTGTTTCAGAAGCACCATTCATGGCGCATCATAAGACATGTTTTAGGTGTGTAACTCAAGACACATAATTTGTAAAAAAAGGGTCTATGCATTCTGCACGCTTTCAACTTTGACTCTGATATATTAAACAACCATTTCATCTTCTTTGTTGCCTATAAAAATAGACTTGCCTATAATTCAATTCTTTACAACTTGATCGCTCTATATCATCGTTTATTCCTTTTTTTGAACGATTCTTCTTTGCTTTAGTCCTTCTTTTTTCATCATCTGAACTTTTTTGTAAAGTTTGACCATCTATTTATGGATATACAGATTTCAAAAGAAAAGACAAACAATACTGTTATTTGCGTCATCTGACAAGGACACAAGTTTATGATAATAATTGCTTTAAAACATTAGGCACGGAAAAAAGACCTGTCGATCTGTCACATCCTTGAATGGCCATTCATATTCAATATTGCATTTATTGTTCACATGCGTTTGTAATCAAAGCAGATAAACACAGATGGTTCTACACAGATCCGCTCCGACCTACAACTTTTTTTTTTTTTGGGATCATATTCCATCTATTAAACTACGGGTTTCGCATTTCACGTGGACTATTATTTTTTTTTCTTTGTTATTTTATTTCTTTATATATTATTATTATTTTGTATATTAATATTATTATTATATTTTATATTTTGTATAGAGTTTGTCATAATTCATTTTTCAGTCCAATCTAGATTATATTATTCTATACCCGTTTTTGAATTTTCGTCTATTATATTTCCCATATTTTCATAACAGACAATTTTATAAGTTAACATATTGTTATAATTTACTCTGTTTTAAATTTATTCTCATTTAGTTATTGGTTATTGTTTTTTATTTTCTCATTTTTATGAAATATTGTTAATTTTTTATTTTTATAGTTTTACATATGTGATGTATTGAAAACAATTTTCTTAAATTCATAATTATAACCATAAAGAATTATTTTTGTTATTATTACCTTTTCCATTTATATTTTAAATATGAACTTTTTTTTTTCGTCCTGATCTATCCCATTTATATATGAAAATTTTATGAATTTTGGTTTTTGTCTCATTCTAATTAAATCCTGTTGTGATTTCCTATCTATACCTTATTAATGATTTTGTTTGATGATATATCTCGTGTTTTATGTTACTTGTACTTTTTATTCATTTTTCCTTTTTTCTTTTCTTTTTTTTTGTTTCCATTTTTTATTTAACTCACATTTTGTTAGTTTAATAATTTTTTATATAAAATATTGTTAATTATTTTACTTTTTTCATAATTTCAACATATGTGATGTATTAAAAAAATTACTTAAATTCATATTATTCTTTCCTATTCGGCACACATATACAATTACTTAAATTACGTAAAAAAAATATTATTCTTATTATTACCTTTTTCAGATATATTTTTAAAATAGTATTCTTATTCACATCACGTTACATCCCGATCTATCTCATTTATACTCTTCTTATCCTATTCACGTTAACTCATGTCATGATTTCCCATTTATTTATGATTTACTATTATTTGGATAGTTTATTTTATTATTTTTTAAAAAATTATATAAGATGCCTACGTTGTAATTTTTTATTTTGGATAAGGCTTTATCATTCACATCACGTTACATCTCGATCTATCTCGTTTATGCTTTTTTACCCGATTCCCGTTATATCACATCAAAATTTCTTATTTTTTTATGATTAAATATTGTTTATGATTTGTTATTATTTGGTTGGTTTATTTTATTATTTTTAAGATTACATAAGATGCCTAAGTTGTTATTTTTTTATTTAGAGTAATGGTTTATTATTTGGGTCGAGTTAAGTAAACTGAGAAAAACTGCATAAATTGTTAGAGAAATAAAGTGGTTTATATAATTTGGAAAATTTTTATTTCTTTTGTATGTTTCAAGGTTTTTTTTTTGGTTTTGGAATTGAGTTGTAAAGTTTAAATGATTTATGACATTTAATTACTTAACATGATGTGTTAATTTTTTAGGAAGAGGTTGGTGACATGACAGCATGAGAAATGAGGAAATAAAAGTTTATATATATAGAAGATTATTTATGGTCAATGAATCAGATACTTTCTAGATTTACTTCAATCGACTAATTGTGATTCGCGTAAGAAAACAAGTATTTTCACGCTTTCTTTTAGCAAAGGATATAATAAGAAGGATGTAAAAAGTAAAATTGCACTACGGAGGATGGAATGCGAGGGTGATTGTAGGGTTTTGGCTGACGGCACTCAGGATGCTACCATGGAGGACATAGGTGGACAGGGACGGCCCCCGGGAGATCCTCCGGATGGATCAAGTTCATGGGTGAGCAAGGTGGTTGGTTGTAGCGCTGGAGGTATGCCGAATCCAGAATAGGTGATTGCGGAAGAGTTTGTCAGGATGAGGCTGAATCTGGAGTTCCCAAATGGAGAGGATGGGGAACCGGTGGTGACAATAGGAGAGGAAGTGCTAACAGCCATGAATGGATTGTGGAAAAATTGTATGATCGTAAAAGTTCTTGGACGACATATCTCTCTACCGGTGTTGAGTAGGAAGTTGAGAGAGATGTGGAAGCCGAACGGAACTATGCATGTGATGGATCTTCCGCGCCAGTTCTTCATGATTCGATTCGAGAAAGAAGAAGAGTACATGGTGGCTTTAACAGGAGGGCCTTGGAAAGTTTTTGGGAGCTATCTTATGGTCCAAGCATGGTCGCCAGAGTTTGACCCACTGAAGAATGAGATCTTGACAACACCAGTGTGGGTGCGTTTGTCAAATATACCAGTGAATTTTTACCACACGGCGATTTTAATGGGGATCGCGCGGGGGTTAGGCAAGCCAATCCGAGTGGATTTGACTACAAGCAAACTGGAGAGAGCACGTTTTGCTAGGATTTGTGTTGAAGTAAATCTGAAAAAACCACTTAAGGGTACAATCCTCATTAATGGAGAGAGGTACTTTGTCTCATATGAGCGGCTTATAACAGTCTGCTCTTTGTGTGGGATGTACGGCCATCTCGTCCATAAGTGTCCTTTAGGAGTACAGGATGGTAACGTTGCTACAAGGACACCAAGTCCAGGTCGAAGTAGTAGCCCGAGTCAGAGCCCTAAGGAGGATGATGGGTTTACGCTGGTTAAAAGGAGGGGTGAAACTGGCGGAGACACGGGGGCTCCGACGAAGGTAGGGAGGAGAGTAGAATCGGAAAGTAGTGATAGAGGATCGTTGCAAATCCGGGAATCTCGGGATATGATACTGGTGAATAGATTCAGAGGGTTGGAAGAAGATATCGAATCTCTGGAAATCAGGAAGGACGCAGTAAATCCTGGAGAGAATAAGGAGAATGAAGATCCAATGAATATTGAGTTAAAGGGAAAGAGTGTGGAACAAGGCAGGGTGATGGCTTTCGCGGCTAATTTGGAGAAAGATGCTAATGGGTCTCGAGTGGGCTTTAGGATGAAAAAGACGGGCCTTCAAAAAGGTCTCGAGATTTTTAAGCCCAAACAGTCGAATATTAATAGGCCCGTTAGAGGTTTAATTTTTGGGCCGACTAGAGAAGAGTCAGGATTATCCACTAGTGGTAAACGCTTGAGGGTGGAGGAGCTGAACCTGGGAAGACCAGGCGGAGCTTATGGAACTGAGAATGCTGTCTTTCCATCGGATCGAGAGTTGGGTCAAGCTCGGGATGGCAAGGCAGTTCAAGCTGAGGAGGGACTCGAACCCTGGGGTAAGGGTCAGACGATGCTGGTGGAGGATTCCCTGGTGGAAAGGATTGATGGAAGTAGTGCTTAACGGGTCGCCCCGGCTGTTCTTACTTTTTTGTATAATAAGGTGATGAATATTCTCATGTGGAACTGCCGGGGGCAAACAAACCCAACTTCAGAAGGTCCATTCGGTATATATTGAAGAAGTTCAGAACTGATGTGATGGCAATCTTTGAAACGCATGCTGGGGGTGAGAGAGCGATGAGAATCTGCCAAAGTCTAGGTTTTGATAAGTCGTATCGAGTGGATGCGGAAGGACAGAGGGGTGGTTTATGGCTGCTGTGGCGTCTGGAGGTAGGTGAAGTAGAGATTCTGAAAGTTTCAGAGCAGTTTATCTATGCTAGGATAACAAGTGAATCGGAGACTATACATGTTGTTGTGGTGTATGCGGCACCTATGGTGAGTCGTAGGAGTGGTTTATGGGATCAGTTGAAAGAGATTATTCAGGAGATAGACGAACCGTTGTTTATTGGTGGTGATTTTAACACCATAGTCAGAGTGGATGAGAGAATTGGTGGGAATGGCAGACTGTCATCAGATTCGCTGACGTTTGGGGAGTGGATCAATGAGTTGTCTCTGATTGATTTGGGGTTCAAAGGTAACCAACATACATGGAGGAGAGGAAAATCAGGGAGCTCCTTCATTGGAAAAAGACTGGATCGCATTCTTTGCTGCCCCCACGCAAGGCTTAAATGGCAAGAGGCCACAGTAACCCACCTCCCATTTTTGGCATCTGACCATGCTCCCCTGTACCTCCAGTTGAACCCTGAACCCAGAGGGAATGCAAGACGACGCCCCTTCCGTTTTGAAGCCGCCTGGCTGATCCACTCGGGGTTTAAGGATTTGCTGACGGCCTTTTGGAACAGAGATATAAATACGAGGGAGGCTCTAGAGCGACTAATGCAAGTTCTACGTAGATGGAATAAAGAAGTATTCGGGGATGTTCAACGCCGTAAGGACTCCCTACTTGATGAGATTAAGAACCTGCAGGAGTTGATTGATCAGCCCCCGTCAGATGATCTTCTCCAGAAGGAGGAAGCGCTTGTGAAGGATCTGGAGCTGGTACTGGAGCAAGAGGAGATCCTCTGGTTCCAGAAGTCACGGGAGAAGCAGTTGGCCCATGGAGACAGAAATACTAAGTTTTTTCATTTATCTACTGTGATACGTCGAAGGAGAAATCGTATCGAAATGTTAAAAGATAATGAGGATAGATGGGTTACAGAACCTGCAGGGCTTGAGATGCTAGCGGTTGAGTACTTCAGTCGACTATACTCGTTGGAGGATGTCTCTTCGTCTGAATCTGTACTGTCACAGCAGGGTTTTCCTGAGTTAACAAGGGAGGAGCACGCAGCCTTAAATAAACCCTTTATGGGAGCTGAGGTGGAGAAAGCAATACGTAGTATGGGCAGTTTCAAAGCTCCGGGACCAGACGGCTACCAGCCCGTCTTCTACCAGCAATGTTGGGATGTAGTGGGTGATTCAGTCTGCCATTTTGTCCTTGAATTCTTTGAGACCGGGGTATTGCCAAAGGAAACAAACGATGTACTAGTCGTCCTCATACCAAAAGTGATGAAACCCGAGAAGATTACCCAGTTCAGGCATATCAGCATATGTAACGTGTTGTTTAAGATCATTACTAAAACAATGGTGGGTCGGCTCAAAGCAGTGATGCCAACACTGGTGGGTCCAGCCCAGTCGAGTTTCATACCTGGTCGGCTAAGCTCTGATAATATCATTGTTGTTCAAGAGGCCGTTCATACAATGAGGAGAAAGAAAGGTAGGAAGGGCTTTATGTTACTAAAGCTTGACCTTGAAAAAGCCTACGACCGGATCCGTTGGGACTTCTTGGAGGACATTTTAGTAGCAGCTGGTCTCTCAGAAAGCTGGATCAGATGGATTATGCAATGCGTTTCAGGACCGTCGATGTGCTTACTCTGGAATGGTGAGACAACTGAACCTTTTAAACTACTGCGTGGGCTCCGTCAAGGTGACCCACTGTCGCCGTATCTGTTTGTATTGTGTATGGAGTGTCTCTGTCACCTCATTGACCAGGCAATTGAGGATAAGCGATGGAAGCCAATAACTCTATCTAGAGGAGGACCGAAACTGTCCCACATGTGCTTCGCAGATGACCTGATTCTTTTCGCTGAAGCTTCGGTGTGTCAAATTCGTGTGATACGTGAAGTTCTGGAGGGATTTTGTGTTGCATCGGGTCAGAAAGTCAGTGTGGAGAAATCTAAAATCTTCTTTTCAAGTAATGTGTCGAGAGAGCTTGGAAAACAGATCAGTGATGAAAGCGGTATGCAGTCGACGTGTGATCTCGGGAAATATTTGGGTATGCCTATTCTTCACAAAAGAATGAATAAAGAAACGTTTGGAACTGTGATAGAAAGAGTGGCTTCACGATTGGCTGGTTGGAAAGGGCGTTTAATGAGCTTTGCGGGTCGACTTACACTCACTAAAGCAGTTTTGTCATCGATCCCAGTCCACTCGATGAGTACGATCATACTCCCTATGGATACTGTTACCAAATTGGACCGATTATCAAGGGAGTTCTTGTGGGGGAGCACTCCAGAGAAGAAAAAACAACATCTGGTTTCGTGGGAGAAGGTTTGCACACCAAAATTGGAGGGAGGATTGGGGGTTAAGAAAGCAGGTGTTATGAATCGGGCTTTAATAGCAAAAGTTGGGTGGAGGATCTTACACGATCATGATAGTCTTTGGGCTAGAGTTATGAGGAGTAAGTATAAGGTGGGGGAAATTCATGAGCACTCTTGGTTGGTGGCAAAAGGTAGCTGGTCGTATACTTGGAAGAGTATCGCGGTTGGTCTGCGAGAGGTGATTCTAAAAGGGTATAGTTGGATCCTGGGTAACGGTTGCACAGTGAGATTTTGGACTGATAAATGGTTGTTGGGTCAGGCTATCATAGAGAGCGTGGATGAGAACCTTATCGAGAACTTTGAGAGTCTTAAAGCTCGTGATCTCTGGTTACCAGGTAGAGGATGGGATTTTGAGAGAATTACGCCGTTTGTGAGTGAGAACAGAAGACTTGAGTTTATGGCAGTAGTTGTGCAGAATGGCCTTGATGTGGAAGATAAGATTTCGTGGGGAGAGACGGCAGATGGGAGGTTCACTGTCCAGTCAGCATACAAGTTATTGACATATGATATCCTGTCTTGTCAGTTTAATGGGAGGTTATACCAACGTGTGTGGAGAATTGTTGCGCCGGAACGAGTGAGAACCTTTCTTTGGTTTACTGTAAATCAAGTGCTGATGACTAATCAGGAACGCTATCGACGCCATATAGGTACTACGGAGATCTGTCAAGTGTGTAAGGGCGGGGTTGAGACGATACTTCACATTCTGCGTGACTGCCCTGCTATGACTGGGATATGGAACCGTATTGTTCCTATGAACAAGCGTATTAACTTCTTTTCGAAGTCTCTGATCGAATGGGTTTATGAGAATCTGGAGGAGGGGCAAGTTGTTGATGACATACCGTGGGCAACACTTTTTGCTATGGCGGCATGGTGGGGTTGGAAATGGCGATGCGGGAATGTCTTTGGGGAGAATAGAGCTTGCAGGGATCGGGTCCGTTTTGTTAGAGAGATCACACGGCAGGTGTTAGATGCACATATCGCTCTTAGAGAACATGGCAAAGTAGGGGTTAGGATGGAGAAGATGGTTGGGTGGAAACGTCCACAAAGGGGTTGGTTTAAGATGAATACCGATGGAGCGTCGCATGGTAATCCTGGCCTCGCTACAGCCGGAGGGGTTTTGCGCGA
This sequence comes from Sisymbrium altissimum, assembly GCA_900406495.1. Classification (NCBI taxonomy): domain Eukaryota; kingdom Viridiplantae; phylum Streptophyta; class Magnoliopsida; order Brassicales; family Brassicaceae; genus Sisymbrium; species Sisymbrium altissimum. The sequence goes on from OVBI01000410.1 coordinate 25,094, forward strand.
TGAGGAAGGAAGGTGGTGTAATGGATTTGCTCTAAATATTGGGCGATGTTCAGCACCATTGGCCGAACTGTGGGGAGTGTATTACGGGTTATGCTTTGCTTGGGATCGCCGGATTGCAAGATTGGAACTCGAAGTAGACTCTGAGTTAGTTGCAGGTTTTCTGAGCAAAGGGGTTAGTGAGTCTCATCCTCTTTCCTACCTGGTACGTATGTGCCAAGGCTTCCTAGTTAAGAACTGGTCAGTCCGAATTTCACACATTTATCGAGAGGCAAACCATCTTGCAGATGGGTTAGCCAATCATGCGTTCTCTCTGCAATTAGGCATTCATGTTTTTGATTTGGTCCCACCTGAGCTTGAATTGGTGGTGAGGGAAGATGCTGAGGGAGTTTTGTTCCCACGTCAGGTTTCTATGTAATTCTTTTATCCTTATTAATAAAGGGAGCTTGACTCCCGTTTCTTGACTAAAAAAAAATAATAAGAAGGATGTATTCTATCTTAACATTTTATTCAAAAAAGATGAAGGATGTATTCAGTCTATGATTTGGATTCAAGTTGGACATTCAGATATTCAATTGGATTCGGCTCGAGGTTAATTCGGGTTCGGATTTTAAAATACCATAATATAAGCCTCATTCAAATATTATAAATTCACGATTCAGTTTCGGTTCGGATATTATCGGTTTCAGTTCAGGGTTTGTAAAAATTGAAAACTTGGTTACACATAAAATACTTTCGGTTTCAGTTTTCATTCGGATTTTGAAATCTGAAGTACTTGTTTCATACTAAAGAAACCTATTTTATCAAATTTAAAAGGTAAAAATCAAATTTAAAAGACTGATATCATTAACAATAACTCAAAGAAAAATTTTAAAATCAAATCGGTGAAACATCAAAAGAAAAACAACACTAATATTTCTTAAAGTAAAATGCTAAAATGCAACAAAAATGAAATTCTTCAAACTTTAAATGCAAACTTTAAACTAAAATTTTCAATTTCAAATATGAAAAATTCAAACTATCATGCCTAAACTTCAAACATCAATCCAAAATTTTAATTTCCTTCAATATTTGCATTCTCAAACTCTAAAAAAAAAGACAACACATACAAAAAGTAAGATATAAAAAATGTAGGTATACATAAACTTAAGATAAAATAACAAAAATACATATGGAAACAACGTTTAAATTTGAATAAAATTTGGTTTAATCTTGAAAATTACAACTAAATATTTTCAGATATTTTGTTTCTTAGGTATTTTAATTATTTTTATTTTTTTTTAAATGATAACTTCAGTTTATAATTGTATTTTTGAGAATTTTGAGTTATTTTAAATATATATGTATATAATTTTTATTTTTATGAATATAATAATATTTTGGATACCCACTTGTTTTTCGGTTCAGTCCGGTTTTGAATTGAAAATTTGAAATACCAAAATTTAAAACCCATTAAGGTATTTTATCGGTTTTTGATTCAGTTTGGTTCCATGTTTTAGGATTGTGTATCATTCGGCTTTTCGTATTCAGATATTTTTCCCAGTCCTAATTTGGAGAGATTTGAAGTGATTTATATTAAAATGATAAATTTACTATTATTAAAAATAAATTTTTTAAAAAGTCTTAAAATTTAATGTTATTAAACTTTTTATTGAAAATATTTTGAATAGTAAATTTTAGAAAATTTATACTGATTTGAAGATGTTTAAGATAATTAGGTGGTATTTCTTAATTAGAAAATATAAATTCAAAATTGTATGATTTTAAATAGAATTTTAGAACAACTTTTTAAAAATTCATTTAAAACCAAATAGGACTAGTGCGCTTTTGGATTTGAACAGTCCCCAATTCAACCTATAAACAATTTTATTCCCGCTCTCATTGCGTTGATCAAATTGGACCAGATTTGTATTCTAATTATATTTATGTTACATAGGTGGTTTCCTGCATAGTCGCCGTGCACGTAAATAAAAAATTTTAATAAATTATGATAAATTTATTTAAATATAAAAATAAGAATTTATTCATAATCTAGATTTTTATTTTAAATTTAAAAATAATCACAAAATAATCATTTTTAATTTGATTTTAGTTCGGTTTAATATTTTACAGTTTTTTTAATTTCATCTTTTCATTTAAATTTTAAACAAATGAAGTTAAAAATTCCTTTTGTTTGAGCTATATTTATATCTAATGAATACATTTATTTTAAGTAGGTATATGTTTAAAATGATAAATTATAATAAATTTGGTTTATTTACTTCATTTTGTTAAAATATAATCATTCAGAAATTCTTTTCTTTTATGTAGTCCAGTAAACAGATTTTCAATAGTATAATTAAAATAATCTATGCTATTTTCAGTCAAATAAATTCAAGAACTTGAAAACTCAATTAGTCATTTCTTTACACTGATTAATGCATATATATATTCAAAACATTGAACCACGTGTCAATATAACAATCAATGTACTCTATCATATATTAACTAACTCAAATAAATCCAACAACTCAAAATATGGTTAGTCTATATATACTGATTAAAAGATCTAAGTAGAATTTTAAACATTTAATCATCCATAAAATTTTGATCAATACTTTTTTGGTTTTGGATTTGTTAAAAAAAAAATTACAATTAATTTAATTAAAAATTATGTATATATATATATATGAACTAAGTTGATGTGAAAAAATTTAGACACTTACAATTATATATTCTAAAAATAATAATACAAATTTTATGACATTTAGCCAAATTTAGTTATTACTTTTATTTTCAGAATTTTATCAAAAATTGAAAATCTTTTTATTAAAATTGTACATGTAAGAGAAAGTTTGAAACCATGTCATATATTTTTTCTTTTTTGTTGAAATGTAAATTTTATTTATCAAAAAAAAAATATATATAGCTTCAAGAAATTGGTCCTATGAGATCAGAAAAGAAATATAGAATCTTGTAAAGAGGCTATAGAAAAGTACAAAAGTGTTGTTTTCTTCAGCTTGTAGCCGCAACTGCACACTACAAGAAACAAGTGTCACCTCCGACAACCATATTCATCGGGAGTTGGTTGGAAATAGCTATTTCCGATTGTTTTCCGACGACCAAAATTTTGTTAGAGTTTGACTCTCGTAAATAACTATCTGTCGATAATTAGTCGGTAATTTCCTATGAAAATTATTATCGGAAATACTTATCGGAAAATGGTCGGAACATACCGATAAAATTTTGACAATGTATTTCGATATATTTCCGACGATCTAATATTTTTAGATAAAAAAGAAAATAAATTATAAAAATGAAACTAAAAATAATATTAAAAGTCATCAACAATTTTATAACATAAAATTAAATATGAAAATTGTACAAAAAAAATTAAAAAGACAATGAAAATACTAGATCTACTATTATTAATTAAGTTAGTAGAAAGGACGGTGCATCAGTGGTGGCGGTGATAGTGGAGGTAGACTGAATAACAACGGCGGTGGCGGTGCAGTGTTGGCGGTGCAAAGAGTTTCAGCAGTGTCTGGGCAAGGAATTGTGATGGTGGCTGTATAAAGACTTGCGATGGTGGCTGTGTGGAGAGTTACAGCGATGGTGGTGGTTGCAGTGTAAATGTGTAAGGACTTTCACGGTGGTTCTTTTGCACAAAAATATTATCTGAAATAAATAGATCTGAAAAAGAACCAGAATCTGATCTGAGAAAAAAAAAAACAAAGCTGAGGAAATGAAATAGAAGATTAGAAAGAAGGAAGGAGAAGAAAACAAGAGAATATAAAATGAAGTATGAGAGTGGAAGAAAGGAAGAGAAGAAAATGAAAGAGAGGAGAAGAAGATAAAAAAGAAAAGCTTTAAATATAGGAATGAAAAGGTTCACTCTAATTTTCTAAACTCTCTTTACAAACCCCCTCCCCCGCCGTCAAACTTTTTTTCTCAGATCTCTGCTTCTCCGGCGGTCGGCATCTCTTGCCACCGCCGGGAGAAGCTCCTCTCTTCCTTTTCTTTCCTTTTCCGGCATCTTCTCTGCTTGCTCAATTTTCAGCAGAGAGATCGAGAATTTGCGGCTTTCTTTGGCTTTCCGATAGTAGGGGCGGTGGATCTAGCCGGTGTGGTGCATGTTGATGACTTCCTGGTGACCTCTCCGCAACTGCTGCTCTCATGCTCTTTAGGGCTGAGATGATGGCTTCGACTGGTGTCTCTGTTTCGCTTGCTCAATCTGGGTGGTTTGGGCCTCGAGGACGGGTTCTAGCTCCGGCAAAGAGCGGTGGTCAGGGATATCTCGATCTATCTCGGATTTGTGGCATGTCTTAGATGCTCGCTTTTTCTCCTCTGGTGGTTTGTGGTTTTGGCGGAGGTGAAAGACGGCGGTTTAGGACGGTGTGGGCTTGCTCGGCGACGGCTGTGGTGATGCTTTAGCGATGAGTGGAAGTTCAGAGCTCCTCTTCCTCGTTGTTTACTCATTTGTTCTTCTCGGCTCTGATTGGTTCTCCGGTGTGGCTCTTCCTGCTTCCTCCGATGGTTGTTTTTCTTTGTGGCTTTGTTCAGCTGGTTCATAGGAAGGCTCATTTTTCGGTAGGAGACAGTTTCGTTGAAGCTTCAGAGGTGATTTTGTGTGGAATAGAGGCGGCGGTCCTGTTTCTGCAGCTAGTAAACATCTGTGGGAGATGATTCTTAAAGCTTTCAAAGCTCGAGAATGGTGGTCGGAGGCGGCTTCTCTGACTGCCCGTAGAGGCTCCCATGCCGCCAGTTGTGATGTGGTATGTTGGAGTTAGTTTGTTTTTGTGTGAGTTTTCGGAGAAGCTGTAGGTGCTGCTGTATTCGAGGTTTGAGGGCGCCTTTCTCACAGTACTCGTGGCAAGAAAGATGAAGACTCTAATTCCTTGGAATTATGGCAATCACGCAAATTTCCGAGTTTTATTATTCGGAATCGGTGTTTCTTCATTGAGAATCTTTTGGATATGCTAATTCGTGAGCTTATCTTGCTGTTTTTTTTTTGTCTTTTCTTTTGTTCTAGTTGTAATTTAGTCTTTTGCTTGTAGTTTATTTTTGTTTTTTCTATCTTTCTAAGTTTTCTCTGTAGTTTCTGTCGAAAATCAAAAATGGTATAAAATTTAACATTTTACCACAAAAAAAAAAGAAGATAAAAAAGATTGGCAGAGGCTAAGAAGAAAAAGTGAAATTGATATCTGGACTTTAGGTTAAGTGATATTAACCCTTTATCAATAAAAAAAAAAGATTTATCAGATTTAACAGTTAAACCGTTTCGAGAAAACTGTGACAAATGTTAAATATATAAATATATGGTTTTGTAACTATTTAGATATTTACGAAAAGTAATTAATAAAAATGGTGACACGTGAACATAAATGTTCTATTCTTAACAAATTACTGTTAAAATCGAGTTGTCGTTAAATTCCAATAAATTTCTAAAAATATTTTGAGAAATTATCGAGAACATTATGTTTCTCGGAAATTTTTTTTCTTTTTCCAAGAAAATTCTGATAAAGTATTCTAAGAATATACCAATCAAACAGTTATGTCGGAACTTTTCTAGAAGATGCTGAGAAAATTTTGTATATCTCGCTATATTGTTGCAATGTTGTCAATAATTTTCCTACGATCCCTATTCTTGGAAATTTTCGTCTGAGTATGCGATACTTTCTTGTAATAGCATTCCACCGGAGAGGAAAGGCATATGATATGATTTATTTCATGTTATATTTTTCAACACATTATGTGATGATTTTTTTTTTCAAAATAAATTTAGTGATGACACATAAGGAAATTATTTCTCAAATACTGTTTAAGGGATGTTTTCAATATATCATAATATTTAGACCGGCCTGCACATTTGATGTTGTATATTACCCAACAAAATAAAATTAGCATCATCTCTATTTGATGTGATCGTGGCGCCATAGGATCAACCATCAACCTTCATTATGGTCTCGGAGTCCCATTTAAATGATTCGCTCGACTTGGTCGTATCCATTATTTCGTCATCGATGAGCTCTGAATCCGAATCGACCTCAAGAGGGTACTTCTCAGCGTCCCCACAGTAATCCTAGTCCATTCGAAAACAATTAGCTTTGACTATGGATCTGTGATATAGTATCATGCCAAGAAACAATTACATGGCTTCGCCTTGACTTACTTGATCCGCATGCATTTTTTTTACAAATTTGGTGAACATATGGTAGTTGTCTTTGAAGATTGTTTCGGACAACCGCAGGTATATGAAACTGTGCACTTTGATAAATTTGGTTTTATTCCTGTCATATACACCGTTGGGCCTGGCATTGAAAAGAACCTGGTTGTAACCTTTCGCATCTTTAATCTCACTTGTGTTTCCACCAATCACTTCTATGCCTTCTTTCCATGCTTCGTTCAAGACCTTAACCAGAATACCAAACCAAACAAAAACTATAAATTTGAACAAACAAAACAAACAAACATTACAATAAACTTGCGATTAGAGACTCGATTTCGGTTATTCAGTTAATCTGTATATAGTCAGTATCATCTCACTCAAATACTCCATCGAATAGTTGTTCGTTTGTATATAAAAAAAAAAAAAAAAATTCATTTGGTAGGTTTACCGCTTTAACAAGATCATGGGGAGCAGAAGAGGCGTCGTCATCTTCAGGGATGGGATTCTCCATCTCAAGACAGCTAAAGTTGAGAAAGCAGTTGCGTTTATATAGCATTCGAGCGATCGGGCGGTAACCATCTCTTTCACATAGGTTGTAATATCCGGCAGTCAGTTCCGCAGCGTGGCTGCAATAGTTGTACCACCAGTGAACTCCTGAAACCTGCAACACGAAAATATGATACCAAAAACAAATTGTCAGGAGTATGACCCTAAATATGTTGTACACATTTTTTTTTATATTACTAACTTTGGGAGGTGTTTCTATAGGAGATGTAGTACCTTGGCAACCAAGTCAACTTTGAGGCCAGCAAAGATTGCGTTTGCTTCTCGTAAAATCTTATCACCATGTAAGATGAGCTTCCAGGAGTACCATTCCAAGAAAAAAATGCCCTCCGGTTTGGTGTATGTCCCATCTTTTACGAAAAATGTAGTTTGGTCAGGCTTGCTCTTGTAACTTCCAAACTCTCCCTTCAAAAGATCCAAATTCCGGTATCCTTTCTTCTTTGCCTCAATATTAAAGTCATCCTTTAAGTATTTATCGAAGCACTGGGATTAATAAAGTTAACTGTTAGGGGTGAGGTTTAGATTCGGGTGGGGCTGATCGATGAAACCTTTGTACATATTTACAAACCTGAAATTCTCCAATGCCGGGATATTTCCACTTTTGATCATCGTCGGGACAATTTGGATCTGTGCGGAAAGAAGGGTAACGAAGTTCTCCACTGGGTCCAAGGCCAACTTGGATGGCCACTATCACGCCTGCGTCTAGAAACTTTTTCATGGTATTTTTAAAGTCCATCATGAAGTCTTTGTATATCTGTTGACAGAAATAATTTGATTAATTAGTGGAAAACAATAGAAGCGGAAAAAGCAAGCCAGGTTTTGGAACTTGGATCCCCACCTGTTCCTAGTAAAAACCAAAGCATAAAAAAAACACTACTCTTATGTTCCGAGATTCCTAATAAAGGGTTTATATAAGTGAATGAAGAAAACACAAATATTGGTTTCCAACAGATTGCTGTCCGCTTCAAGAATGAAACAATCTAAGTTTGCATCGTATTAGTTTTGTCATCACAATATTTGAACCTAATTACCTGTATCGCAGTTCGTTTCCTACCGTCTCCAACACCAAAGAAGGGTTTATCATCAACCCCAAGACTAAGGCACTCCTTGTTCTGATTTCCTTCGTAGTCAGTGTAGTAGATATCGGGAATAACTTGGCCAACGTCGTCTACCCACTTGGGGAGATCAATGTTTTTTGTGTTTTCATTGTGGAAAGACATGATGGCATAGATCTTGAGTCCCAAACTCTTAATCAACTCAAACAGATCATAGTAGCCATCCCAATAATAATCTTCCGGGGCTTCAGACTCGACTATCCCCCACCACACGTCAACCATCACGCCATCAATGTGGGCCTCCTTCTTGAGACGCTTCAATTTTCTTTTTGTAGTTTCTAATTCTGCGTCTTTGGTATTCTTAGCCACCAGTCCAGACTACATGAGTTGATATCAAAATCCCAAGGTTGTATTATAAAATTGCTCCAACAATAAATACATGCAGTAAAAAAAAAAAAAAAAGCAAAAAGACAATAGACTACTCAACTTGATCCACATTATTTGTATATAGCATGCATCAATATCAATAAAAGCTCGCCATTAACTAAAGTACGTACGTAATCGAAGACTTACTAGAGGAAGCAAAACGTAGACGGGAACATAGTTGAGAAGTTCTTTTTCCTTATCATTGTCTTTCATCATTTTTACATATTCATCGGAAGAAAAAAAGTATTTCATTTCTTTGTTTGATACTTTTTTGACAAAAGTATCCTTTTTTGTTCTTCGGAAGAGCCTCACGTCAAATATCTCAAAATTTGTGGGAACATGATGGAGAAGAATAAAAGAGGAGGAAAGAAGAAGCACGATGTTAGAATATCTCACATGATTTGAAGTGGAGATTCATCCGTTATCAATTGTATTTGATTAAAGTTCGAACAAAAAAATCAATTGTTTTTTAAACTGAAACCTATGATTCTAAAATTTAATTAATCGACTGACATGCATGCTAATAATTTACTTGGAGTCTTTTCTTTTCCAAAAAAAAAAAGAAGAAATTAAGTAATAAAGGAGCAAATGGCCACCTATACATGTTTTAGTTAAATATAATGGACAAATTAAACTCTATTATCTTAGGATTGAGAGAGTACTAGGATTCAATAAACTACAAGTGCAAGTAAATATATAATTGACAAAACTCAGCCAAAAACGCGGAAATTTTATGACGAACTATCTGTCCGGTGAGATTTTTTTTTTTTTTTTTTGAAGATAGTTGACTTTTAAGTTAAATTGATGCATGCTATATACAAATACGTACAAGCTGTATAAGAATACTACAAAACACGATCAAAATTTAAACTTTTTTTTTTGAAACGTTCAATACACTCGTTTTACCTTCGTTTTACTACATTTTCTACCCAAAAAAATGGCAGAAATATGTAGTTTCCCTCATGATTCTGATCCTCACGAAGTTTTAAGGCGAGATACTCGAGAACCCTTTTTCTGCGAAGTGTGCCAAGTCCAGTCCAAGGGATGCGTGGAATATTACCACTGTTCTACTTGCAATAAAGGGTGCCACATTGGTTGTTACAAGTTTCCACTTGTGATCAAACAACACCCTTATCATGATTCGTCGTCCCACCATGATCATGATTCGTCGTCCCACCATCTCCACCTCAAGAACACTTCCTCAAATTCCAAATCTTCTATAGCCAATTCATCGTCAAACGACAAGGAAATTACCTCTCCCCTCGTTGGGAATATTGGAGGATGCAAATGTTGCCAGAAAAAGCTTGAAGACAAGTACTATTACTGTGATACTTGCAAGTTCTGTCTAAACGCCACTTGCGCCATAGACCCACCGCCCCCCACTCTGGTGAGCCCTAAGATCCATGCGGAAGAAACCTTCATTCTCTTTCCTAGACATATCTCGTTGCCCTGTGATGCTTGCGGCTTGTCCCTCAACGATGAAAGTGATCATGCCTATGCTTGTCTCTCTCGTAACTACATTGCTCATGGAAAATGTATCAAAGAGTTACCCAGTGAGATTTGGATCACCCGGCACCCTGATCACCGTATCTCATATACACACTCTCTTTTCAATCCCGACCTCCCTCAAACTCCCCTTGATTTATTATGCGGAGTTTGTTACAAAACTGTCAACGTCAATTACGGGCAGTACTCTTGCATAAAGGATTGCCACTATGCCGTGCATTCAAAATGTGCAACGAGAAATGATGTTTGGGATGGTGAAGAACTTAAAGGATTGCCGGAAGAATCCGAGGAAGATCTCGTGTCATTCGAGAATATTGATAACGGTATACGGCATTTTAGTCATAAGCACGATCTGAAGTTTTATGGAGAAAAAAATCATTTACAAGATGGAACCAAGTTCTGCCAGGCTTGCCTCCTTGTAATAATAGACTCTGATCGTTTTTTTAGTTGTATGCAATGCGACTTCATTCTCCACGAAGCATGTGCATATCTTCCTCGCATTAAAGGCCATCAACTACACAAACACCGACTCAAACTCCTTCCAGTCCCTACTAATCTCTATTTGATCCAGTTCATGGTTTTCGTGGAACACATGTTCAAATGCAGTGGCTGTCACCAACGAGGGTATGGATTCATGTATCAATGCATCAAAAAAGGTTGTAAATTTCAAATAGACGTCAGGTGCGCTTCTCTTCCTCAATCCTTCATCCATGGTAGCCATAATCACCCTCTCTTCTTAAGTTTGACCAACGGTGAATGCATGAGGTGTGAATCCAACCAATGTTCCCCTTTTTACCTAGAATGTACTACTAGTGATTGCAATTTCTTTTTGGGGCTTAAGTGTGCTATGTTACCAAGATTCGCACACTACAGATATGATTGTCATCCACTCAATCTTTGTTACGGCGAAAAGGATACAAGTGGCGAGTACTGGTGTGAAATATGCGAAACAACGTTAGATGCAAGTAAATGGTTCTATACATGTGACAAATGTAAAGTCACTACTCATGTTGGTTGTTTATTGGGGAAAGAAATATATATGAAGCCCAACCATTTAATCAAAATAAATGATAACGAGGTTGACATTGTTCGCAACAAGGGTAACAATCGGCCATTTTGCAGTGAATGTGGTCATCGTTGTGTGGATACATTGGTATTCAAGCGTTCGTATACATCGGTAGACACTGAATACTTATTTTGTACTTTGCATTGTGTTAAGAAATCATTGGATCGGGTCACCGGGAGAAACAAGAAGAAGATCATAAAAGAGAGGAAGAAGGAGCCATGACCAGGGATATATACACCGGCCGTGAACTTCCCTGTATTTGCTTCTTCTGAAATTTCTGCTTTTGTTAAAGTTACTTTTTTAATATATTTTTCTATTTTGTTTTCATAAGACATGTATTTTTTAAAAAAAAATTAAATTGAAAATGATTTTCCTCTGATGGAGGCAACCATTATTCCTAAAAATGTCGCTATTATGTCGTAGATATCGATTAGCTGGGTGTAGAGTAAAATAATTTTACATGGCATTATACGAAAAATGCAAAATATTCGATAAAATCATGTTTTTTTTTTTTTCTTGACATCAAACGGCTAATCTATAACTCAAACTTGAGGTGATGTGGCTAGCCACACCGGAATAGAATAACCAGAAAAAACAACATTAGAACTATAACATCTTGCAATCTTTGCTAAGGAGTCCGCCGGTCTGTTATTCTCGCATGGGACGTGTGACAAGGAGAAGAAGGAGAAGCGTCTTCGAAGGCTCTCAGATGATTTGAGCTCGGTTGAAAATCCAGGCCAATCTTCCGGATTTTGAATCATCGTGATTACGTCTTTGCAGTCTGTTCCAAACGATTGAGTGGTCGAGTGTTCAAGAATGCATTGCATCGCCCAGGTGAGCGCTTCCAGCTCTGTATGTAGAGGTGAAAGTCGCCGATGTTGGTTACGCAAACCTATCATATGTTTGCTTCCTTCTGAATTAAGCCATAGCCAGCCTAATCCGCTAAAGGTTCCGTGCTGGTCCACGAGCCATCTACCAAGCAGATGTCGCTCAATCTCCTGTTTTGGTGTATGGGTGGGGCACGTGTTATCGTAGTAGGTCGCTCCCTAGAGTTGGCTTTGTACCAAGTTTGACATTCGCCCATCGCATGACGAAAGATATCACTGGATTCCCGTGTGATTCCCCGGAAAAGCTTTTCGTTACGAGCTTTCCAAATAAACCATATTATCCATGGAAAAGGATCCATGTCATTCTC
>OVBI01000410.1:37141-80159 GCA_900406495.1 Sisymbrium altissimum
CAGTGGTTATCACATCTCATTCCTCTGCGATTTAGATTATTTGTAACTGCCAGTTGCCCAGATACAGTTTGCCAGATCATATGTCTAATTTTTGGGGGAGCTTTGACCTTCCAAGCATGTGTTTGGAGTAAACGAGGGCTTGATCCTGTATACCCCGACTCTCTGTGCCGTAATATATTCTTTGCCACCCAGTATCCGGATTTAACGGTATAACTTCCTGTTTTCGTGTAAGACCAGCTGAACGCATCCATATGAAATGTGTTGCTAACAGCTAGACTGAGGATCAGAGGGATGTCCTCCTGAACTATGAGATTCGCAAGGAGTGATTGGTCCCAAGATCTCGTCTCTTTCGATATAAAATCGCTCACCATCATCGCAGGGTGAACCACTGGAGCACGAGCTCTAGCTGGTCGAGCCGGACTGGTTGGGATCCACGGGTCTTCCCATATTCTCGTGTTAAGGCCTGAGTGTATCATCTGTCTGATTCCAAGGGAAATCAGCGGTTTAGAAGCTAGAATACTAGTCCAACCATACGATGGGTTATCTGAGTATGTCTCAATGGAGAGCTATATTTGTAATATCTCCCTCTCATCACTTTCGCCAAGAGGGAGTCCGGGAACTGCAGAAGTCTCCATAGTTGTTTACCTAGAAGTGCCAGGTTAAATTCATGGATCGCTCGGAATCCCATACCTCCTTGGTCTCTTGGTGTACACATTTTTTCCCATTTTGTCCAGTGAATTCCTCTCCTAGGCGGGTTGGAACTCCACCAGAATTTTGCAATCGCACTAGATAATTTTTCACAGACATCCAGCGGGAGGAGATAGGAGGACATAACAAAAGTCGGTAGGGCTAAGGCAATAGATTTAATTAACACTTCCTTACCTCCCCGTGATACCCTTCTCGACGACCAGCAATTGACTCTGTTTTGGAGTCTCTCTTTTATAAATGCGAAAAGTTTACATTTAGAGCCGCTTATATCTTCTGGTATCCCGAGGTAAGATCCCATGCCGCCTTTGTTATTTATACCGAGAACTTCCTTGATATTTATCTTTGTTGCGTCCGAAATTCTCTTGCCAAAGAGCAAAGATGATTTATCAAAGTTAATTCGTTGACCCGAATCCTTACCATAAGTATGGAGGATTTTCAACACTTCATCACATTCACGGGACTCCGCCTTGCAAAAGAACAGGCTGTCATCAGCGAAAAAGAGGTGAGATACTGAGGGACTAGCGCGTGCGACACGCATCCCAGTAATCTTACCCTGATTGAGAAGGGCAATGAGCGCTTCCGTGCATAAGATGAAGAGGAAAGGGGATAGTGGGTCTCCTTGTCTCAGCCCATGTTTCGGTATAATGTTTCCTCGGGGGCTTCCATTTATGAAGGCATGGTAAGAGACTGATCGAATACAACGCATAATCCAGCTTACCCACGTTTCTGAGAATCCCATTTTCTACATTACTGCTTCTACGAAGCTTCATTCTACTCGGTCGTAGGCCTTGCTCATATCAGTTTTAATGGCCATACGTTTTTGTCTTCCTCCTGGGTTCGTCCTTAAAGCATGGAACATTTCTTGTGCGATTAGGATATTATCGGTAATTTGTTTCCCAGCAACAAAGGCTGACTGGGTCTAGGAAATGAGATTTGGGAGAACTTTCTTTAGACGTTGGCACAACAGTTTAGAAATAATCTTATAACAAACATTGCACAGACTAATTGGTCTAAATTGCCCCATTTCTTTTGTTTTATCCTTTTTGGGAATGAGGCATATGTTTGTTTCATTGAGTCCAGGTAGTATTATGCCGTTATTAAGAAAGTTATTGATCATATGAATCAAATCATTCTTAACAACCTGCCAGAATTTCTGGTAGAAAAGGGCAGTCATCCCATCTGGCCCCGGGGCTTTCTCTGGATGCATTGCAAAAAGAGCCGCTTTAACCTCCACTTCCGTCACTGGTCTCGTCAAGGAGTCATTCATGTCCTGTGTAATAGTGTGTTTAACTTGCGCCAATGCTTCCTCCGTATCAGTTGGGTTGGAGGTATCGAATAGAGTACGGAAGTACCTAGTAGCAATGGTTACTATGCCTTCCTCCGAGTCTTCTTGTCTTCCCTGATCATCAAGGAGGGATGTGATTCTATTCCGAGCTCGTCTTTGTTTGGTGATCGCGTGAAAGAATTTGGTGTTGCGATCTCCTTCCAAAAGCCATAGTATTCTACTTTTTTGTTTCCAGAATAATTCTTCCGCCTTTAGAGCTTCATGTAGCTCATGGTTAGCCGCTGTGATTTCTTCAGTCGACGCTTGGTCGTCAGAGTACAGAGCATCAAATTTTTCCTTAAGCTCAGTTACGAGCTTTTCAGAGTTCATGATGTTCTGGCGATGCCATACGCCTATATGTTTTCGACAATTGGCAATACGGGTCGTGACCGTGGCGTTCAATGGAAGGTTTGTGTCATCCCATCCCGCTTTAATGATGTCCAAGAGGCCCTCATGGTCTAACCATCTTTTGTCAAAGCGGAAGTTCTTTCGTCTTTTAATCGTATGTGTTAAGACGTTGGCTAGAACCGGACGATGGTCCGATCCCCACATGCGTAGGTATTGAATATTAGAGTGAGGAAAATTATCGTGCCAGTCCTCATTTCCTAGAGCTCGGTCTAGGCGGCACCGTACCACTGAACGCCCTCTCTTTCCTACCCATGACATCGGGTTTCCAGAAAATGAGAATTCTAGCATCCCACAGTCACTTATCATCTTTTTAAAAGGTAAGAAAGATGAGTCGGATCTTATTCTACCTCCTTGTTTTTCGTGGTGACTTGTAATTTCATTAAAGTCACCTATCATGAACCATGGTCCATCTCGGTTAGATGCACAACTAGTCAAAGAATCCCAAACCATATCTCTGTGAGCAGTTACAGGATCACCATAGACGAAAGTCATATAGACTTTTTTTCCATTAATAAAAGCTTCTACATCAATCAAGTGATTGTTTGAGAACATAACATTAACTTGGAACTTATTCATAAAAAATAAAGCCAAACCCCCACTTAGACCATGGGGTTCTACTGTAAACAAGTTATCGAAACCTAAGTCGCCTTGTATCTTTTGTAGTGATGTTCGTTGATTCTTCGTCTCTGATAGGAATATTATGCTTGGATGATGCTTCCTGTGCATCTCCTCTAGGCATCGAACTGTGAGGTCGTTCCCAATCCCTCGACAGTTCCAACTGAGTGTCCTCATATCTGAGGACTGGGGGGTTTCAGGGAACCCACCAAACCTGCATTACCGGAGCTTTCGATAGTCTTTGAGATTTTGGAATCCTTCTTGACTGCTGTGATTCCATATTTTGGCTGATTGTCGTTTGTGTTGAGGAGTCCAGCTTCAGATGCGGCTCTCTTCTTTGGGGAACCTCGGCGTAGGACCTCAGTTTTCTTGTTGAACAAGGGACCTGGGAAGATATTCCTGCTTGTTTTCTTTGAGACAGCTGATTTTAGTTTGACACCTGCACCACTCCTGTGTGATTTCTTCTTAGCATTATCTTTGATTTCCTTAATTGTTTCGCTGAGGAAGGTTTCAGACTGGACATTCTGCAGAGAAGTTGGTTTCTCTTTGTCTTCCATTGCGATCATGTCTTCTCCGAGAAGATCTTCTTCCAGGATTTCAGCATGAGCTAACTCCTCCCCTAGCAGGTCGTCATTCTCCACTATGTCTTCAATCATATCATTACTCAGGACATCCGTCAACTGTGACTCGGTCGTTCGTGCGTTCATTTGTCCCTCCTCCATATGAGAGGAAAGATCTTCGAGCGTCTTAGTTCGTGAAACGGGGTTAGCGTCTCCACCTCTTACTCTGTTTTCTTCCTGTATTCTCTGGGTCCGTGAGGGCTCCTTGTTTTGAGTATCAGTCGCACCTTGGGATCCTGGTTGGTTTTGTTTCGTATGGGGAGATTTGGAACCTCGCAGGTCGCGTGGATCAGCCGAACCATGTTGATCACGGTGGTTGTTGTGGCTGGTGTGGTAACTGTGTGTTGGGGAAGGTCTTTTTCTATACTCTTCTGATTTTCTGTGTTGAGGTCTGAAATTCTTTGAGTAATGTCCTTCATCGGTCGCCTTTCTTCGATACGTAGAGTTTGGATGGTTGCGGGAGTCTCTCACATAAGATGGAGTATCCCTGTTTTCACGCGGAGGGAGGAAAGGTCTTCGATTCAAATCATCGCGATGAGATCTTTCGAAGGCCCTTTCCTTGTCTGATCTATCTTCTGAAGCCACCATTAGCTGTCTGTCTTGTTCTCTGTTTGTGCGGGGGGAAGAAGTATGGCCATGGGTCTCCCGTGATGATGACTGATTATAAACAGGCTTAGGACCTGTTTGATTACGAGAGTGCGTCCCTGACCTGAGGTTCGGTCTTTGGAGAGTAAGCTCAGCTTCTTTCTTTGGGCAGGCCGCAACTTCATGGGTCATCAACCCACAGTGAGAGCATGATTTGAAGAGTCGTTCAAATTTTATTTGAATGGTCACCTCTTCTCCTGAGTGACATCTGATTTTCCTTGAGAACTTAAGAGGTTTGCGGCTGTCGATGGTGATAAACATGCGAGCCTCATCAACCTCCACTTTGTGAACATGTCCAATTTTATCTCAAATGCTTCTCAGGTTAAGCTCTGTCCACAGGTGCAGAGGAATTCCGGTCAACTGAACCCAGAACGACATATCCCATGGGTAATCATCATGGACAACAGGTTCCCATCGTACAAGAACAAACATGCAGAAGTTGAAATGGAATGGACCGAGATCCAGAACAGCCTGAAGGTCCTCCTCTGTTATGAAGTTAAAGAGGAATCTGCCATTACCAAGATCGTTTGCAGAGATCCGCCCTTCCATCCCCCAGTGCTGGGGCATGAATCCGATAAGTTTTTCAACATCTTGTTTCTTTGGGTTTAGGACTTTGCCCATAAGAGACAAGCCATATTCATGGATCAGATGAGAGTTGTCTTGTTCGGGAAGTTGAATTGGTTCATCGTCTTCTTCCATAAAAGGATCGATTCCTTTGAGATCTGCCATGTTAATAGAATGAGAGAACCTTGTATAGTGATTTTAGGTCAAGAAATTTTGACTGTAGATTCACAAGGGTGAAATCCAATGCCGTGAATTATGAAAATATGTGGTCCTCCGATGGGGAGATGAATACAAGAGACAGAGTCTTCACGTGAAGAGCTCTCGGTCACTGCCGTCAAGGGACGTGCAGATGTTCGTCGGGGAGAGCACGGGTTTAGGAGCGCCGCCAAATCGCCGATCGCATCGCTCCCTAGGGTTTGTAAAAATCGGGTTTCGATAAAATCATGTTACGAAATCGAAAAATTAATTCCTTATTTATGATATATTAATAATATGTACATGGTATAAACGTCAAAATACTTCGAATCCAACAGAGATTTTCACAATTGTAGAAATGGAAAATAAGTTATGTGAAGAGACGCAACTAACAGATTATAAAATAATTAAGGTGAACAATAGCTCAAATTTAGAATATGGGCCACATAATGATGTTTAATCGATGGAGTTTGAAAGGAATCGTAGTGTTCGAACTCTACTTTTGAAAGTATTCTACTTTAAATCGGTACCATCAAAGATGAACCATTATAATTTAAATTATTTATTTTTCTTGGCAAATATTTTTTTGAAAATGATTAAAATATCATAAATAAATCAAATATATAAAGGTATTGTTAAATCAAATTTGTGTTAGCATTAGGTAATTATCTCTAATATAAAAATAATTAGAAAATAAAGAAAAAGGATAATAATTGTATGTAGCCGTTAAAAGAACAAATAGTTTGATTATAACTATGAAGATAATAAATTATAACCTCTACAAAAAAATATTTTCATCACTGTGTTAAACCACAAATTTTAATCTAGATTATACAAAATTATATAACTCTTACATTTTTATGTAAGTTTTATAAATTTATTTTCATTAAATTAATTAGTTAATGCTAGAGTTTAAAATTTGAAAGAGTTATCTTTTATTGAAGATACTATCTTTTTGGATTAATTTAAATTTTTAAAAATCTATTATAGTAAAATGTGATCATTTTAGAAAAAAAAAAAACATTATTCTCCTGTATGATTTATAGAGAATATCATTACCTTTTTTTTGAAAAATATTTATTAAGGGTATTAATATAAAATAATGTTATATCTACGTGATAATTTTAAATATGTATCCCAACAATGTATAAATAATGTATAAATAATGGGTTTCACTTTTTAATAAATTAAAAATGAAAATAATATATATATATATATTAGATATTAAATCAAATGATAAATATAATATTTTTTTAGATCTGATCAGTTGCAAAAATCATATGATGGTTTTGAAGAGCATTTATACACTCTTTGATCTCAATCAGAGCTTTAAATTCTTCATTTAGAGGTGAAAGAGTAGGACGAATATTAAGGGTTCCCAACATCAATTATGTTACTCTTCCCTTACATAAAAACTAACATTGCCCTGGAAAAAAAAGTTTGAGTCTTTCCAAACTCTCTCGATAAAATACCACCAACCATCATAAACTACAATATACAAATATGAATCTTTATCTATCTTTATTTAATCCTTTAATAATTATGTATTTATCCATAATCGATGCTCTGTCTGTCTTTGTAATCATAAATTTTTTTTGAAGATTTCAATTTTTATTTTTGAAATTTATTTTTTGAACTCTTTTAAAGATACCAGAGTTTCCAAAGATAATAATTAACAAGAATGTCTTTTGGGATCATCCAAAATAAATAATTCAAATTTGAGAAAATCGATATCATAAGAAAATTTTTATGGATTATATAGAATGTTATAAAGAATCTATGGTTATATCGCTGGAGAAAATTTCTAATAGAATATGATTTATCAATACTTCCTCTGCCTCCATCCACATCATGTATCATATTGTAATCATCACATTTCAAATTTGTGGTTTCCAAAATACAGCCTAAAAGCCAAATGAAATATTTTATATTTTGTAGACGTTGATTTCTGTGAGTAAGTTAAAAAGGCTTAATATTTAATATTTGGGCCATAAAAATATATAAAGATTCTTTTTTTTTTTTGTAACATCAAATATATAAAGATTTTGTATGTGAATATAAATATATAATATTATAATTCAATTTAACTGTGAATTTTCCTAACTTTATAGAATGTTATCCATAAGTATCCGGTTTTACTAACCGACTAATTAGCATATCCTTAATAATAACAACATTCTCAAGCAATTGTATATTCCACATGATACATGATTTATATAAATATAAAATCTAATAACATTGAATTTTTAAACATAACTTAGAATTATTAATTAAATAACAGCCTGGTTCAATTTAAACACGTTTAAAAACTAGCTAATAAGTAGTAACACAACCCCCTATATATAAAACTAAAAGCTGAACCAAAAACATCGCTATTGCTTAAACGTTGTTAGACGTTGAAACCATAAGGACCCTAATATTTTCATGTCAGATTCTCGTCATCGTCGTCCGATTTTAAGTTTAAGTTCGAGCAGGCACTATTTTAAGCGAATCACCACAACGCGAATGAACGAAGAAGGATGAGAGACATAAAAGCAAAAGATTTAAAATGTCACAATGTTTGGAAAATATTATAGGAAGAGGAAACAAATCGTTCTCAATATTCCCCTTAAGCAAAAGTTCTCTCTCTTTTATTCCTTTCCAATCCCAACCACTCTCAACACACCCACCAGATAGGGAACTGAGTCGTCAAATGTTAAACCCAAATTTCTTTAAGCTTTGACGCCAAGTCTTGTTTTGAGCTCAGCCGCAACTGCATCGATGAACTCCTCCGTGTTCAGGTAAGTATCTCTCGAGAGCCTGAAGAAAACGAAAACAAACATAAATCAATCAACACAATCTTGAAGAGAAACATGGATATAAAGGCTGAGGAAGAAGAAGAAATCGTTGACTTACTTTGAGCCGTGAATGATGAGAGCAAGATCTTTGGTCATTTTTCCAGACTCTACTGTACCGACACAAGCAGCTTCGAGCTTCTCGGTAAATTCCAAGAGTTTTGAGTTGTCATCTAACTTAGCCCTGTTCAAAGAGATATTGCATTCGCTTAGATAACCATCTTCCTTCTTGAACAAAAACAATACTAAGCGTGAAGGATGTTTTTCTTGTTACCTGTGTGCAAGTCCACGAGTCCAAGCAAAGATGGAGGCTATGCTGTTTGTGCTGGTCTCGCCACCTTTCTGATGAACCCTGTAGTGACGGGTAACAGTTCCATGTGCTGCTTCAGCTTCAATCGTCTTCCCATCCGGGCAGACCTAATCAAGATAACACAACCGCTGTTAAAGCAGAAACTTAGAATCAACGAACATGTAACAGACATTATGTCATGAGATATACCAGAACGGATGTCATCAATCCAAGTGACCCGAACCCTACACATATTATAAGAAACAATTTAGCTACTAAGAAACATAAACGAGACATAAGCACTTATGTGGCATGTTCATTTATCATCACACAGACCTTGTGCCAAGAAATCACTCTGGACATCACCATCGTAGTTCTTGCATGCCCACACATAGCCTCCTTCGCTCTTAAGAGCGTAAGCCACCATATCATCAATAAGACGGTGTTCATACCTAATCAATTCAATAATTTAAGTCTTCCTCGATCAAAGGCGACATAGATAAGGTACCATGAGACTCCAAGGATGAAAAAACTAAGTGGTGACTCACCATATTCCAGCAGCTTCATACTTTGACTTCCAGCTGGCTTCATACACTTCTTGGAAGATATCTTTGAATCTTCATAGTTAAACGAAAATGCAAAACCAACTTCAAATATGGACAAAGCAAAAGGATAATATGGTAAAATAATCAAAACTAAATGTGCACATACCTGCCATCGTATTTCTTAAGAATGGTGTTCTTTGTGCTAAGGTAAAGTGGCCACTTCTTCTCATAAGCAGTGCTCATCGATGCGTCAGCAAAAGCACGGATGGACTGTAATTACAAGGAAAAAAATATATAACTTGAGACCAATCTTCAAAAGAAACAAGTAAATTTGACAGTAGTTGGAAGAGAGGGTAAGTGTTACTATACCTCATCAGTGTTGTACATGGCCATAGCAACACCGCCTTCACCGGTAAATGTGAAGACTTCAGTTTCAGTTTTCCCATCTTTTCCCTCTGAAAATCAAAGACATTACAGATTTTATAGAGATATGAGAATTATACAATGCTATCCCCAAATGAGATGAGAGATGAAAGGTAGTGACTTTACCAAAAGTCATAGTCAGTTTTCCTGGTCCCTTGATGACAGCATCAGTGGCACGGTACTGATCACCAAAAGCATGTCTTCCAATGCAGATGGGCTTTGTCCAGCCTGGGACAAGCTTGGGAACATTTTTGCACATAATTGGTTCTCTAAATACAGTTCCTGTGGGAATGAAAACCACAGTGTAAGTAAGGCAGCAGAGAATGATTTATTTGATAGGCTTTCAACACACAATTGTGCACTTCTCACCATTCAGAATATTCCTGATGGTCCCATTTGGACTTCTCCACATCTGCTTCAAGCCAAATTCTGTTACACGGCCTTCATCTGGGGTGATGGTGGCACACTTGATCGCCACATTATACCTAAAAAAACAAAATTACAAACAGAGCATAAGTTAGCCTCAGAGAAGCAAACAAAGAAAAAGAGTTTGAGTGCTCAAGTATGTTCAAATGTCAACACACATACTTCTTAGTGGCTTCAGCACTTTCAATAGTAACTTTGTCATCCGTAGCATCACGGTGAGGAAGACCAAGGTCAAAATACTTGATATCCAACTCCACAAAAGGGGTAATAAGCTGAAAACATTTCAACAAACAAATCCGAATTAAAAAGCGAAAAAAAAACAAAATTAAACATGCATCAGAACATGTAGCTATTATACCTTATCCTTGATTGACTTCCAGATAACTCTGGTCATTTCATCACCTATTTCACAACACCAAAGAAACATAAAAAAACGTAAGTTAAAAAAAAACACCAAATATTTCAAATGAAAAGAAAATTAGCATCAAGTGGAATCACATAGAAATATGTGATACTGAAACATCAAATATATCCAAACTATTGCGCATATATTCGAAGCTGAAAATCAAATAGCTAGTGAGTATATAAATGACATGATCTTTCATCCAGGTTTTTCATTAGATCGACGAAACAGAGCAACGAACATTTTCTTATAATCTCTCAAATATACCGAAACTATTTCACCCATTTAAATCTGTAAATCAAACAGTTTGTGAATATATAAAATGATATGATCTTTCCACACAACACATAAACGAGTCTACTTAAAGCTGAAATTAGCATAAAGTGTAATCACATAGAAACTCAAACACCATAACTAGAAGCTGAAAAATGCAGCATTTTTCTGATAATATCAAATCTAACGAAACTACTTAAAGCTGGAAAATCAAATAGCGACATGATCTTTCAACTCAGTAACGAGTCCAGGTTTTTCATTAGATCATTAAAAAAACTTAAAACGAAACAGAGCAACGAGTATTTTCTGGTGATTTCTCGAATATATCGAAACTATATATCGCCGATTTGAAGCTGTAAATGACATGATCTTTTCAAACACATAAACGAGTCATTAGATCATAATAATAAAAAAAAAGCTTAAATCATTCGACGAAAAAGTATCGATCTATAACGTAACACACGTTCATAACAAGATTCGAGCATGAAAGTAATACAAGTTTACACGTTGCTTATATTCCAGTTATTATCAGATCAGAGACGTAACAAACGAAAACTTCGTTAAAAACGAGGCAAACTTAAACAGTAATACGTTTTCATTTTCGTATCAAAGAATCAACGGAAAGATCTGAATCAACAACGAGCGATAGAGAGACTGAGTGAGAGTAAAAAAATGAAAATCTCACCATCCATCTCGACGATGGGATTTGCGACCTTGATCTTCTCAAACGCCATGGTGTTTTCCGTTAGAGATATACGGATTGGATCGGTGAGGTGTGGATGTTTCGGCGATCTGAAGAAGGAGAGAAGTGATCCGGCGAGATCGTCGAAGCTGGTGACTGGAGTAGGTGAAGAAGGCCTTGCAGGTTATATTTATGATTTTTTAGAATTTTGGATATTGTTTTTGGGACCCCATTGTTATTACTATGTTCCGTTTTTGTCCCTACTTTCGTTTTCTTCTTCTTTGTAGCCGCCACTTTAGTCTACATGGAGGAAGAGGGGTCGAGGAGCAAAATTCAAAGATGATCATGTTGAAATTCTGAAATTAAAGTTTTTTTTTTTTGTGAATTTAAAGGTTCGACCACATTTGATTTTTTTCACATCTGGAACTTTTATTAAAACAGTGTAGGATATAATTACACAAAATCCAAAAAATAAAATCATTTTTCTAAAAACAAACAATAAAAAGTCATAAGAGACAAAACTAAAAAAAAAAAAAAATTAGAGAATTTAAAAATAAGCGTAACAATTTTTCTTTTGTTTAATATGTCTTTCTGTTATAAATATTGGGAATATTATATAGATGCTCATTAAAGAAATTTTAAATCTATTTATATATACTTGTATATTTATCTTTACTTATTCTTCAAGTATTACTTGATTTCACATATATCAGCTGTAAATACTCCAATAAGAATTTATGTCCCAGAAGGACAATATCAAACTGCGAATGAATATTGGTTTCAAGTTCTCGGAAAATTAAAGGAGCAGAAATTAGAAATGGTCAAACCGAGATAACAAAAGTTTTATGAATGATCTCTAAAAAGAGACATTAAACATGACAAAGAAAGAAACACAGGCGTGAGACAAGAAAGAAATCTCAATAAGTTATGTCATGTTTGAAATAGAATAGAACCACAAAAGCAAATCGACGTCGATGATATTTTGCATGCAATGTAGCAGCAGTTGATATGATAAATGTAAAAGAGCATCATGAAAGAAAGTGTATTTAAAAATATACACAAAGAAAATGATTGGCCAAATTGCAAAGAAGCAATAGACATAAAAATGAAAATCTCTAAGAAAGAGAAAGTATGTGGATCAATAGTTTATAAGAATAAAAGTGATCAAGTAGTGGGATTTTTGTGCTAAAGTAGTATGATTATGAAATCGGTTATGAAGAGACATAGTCTCATGTGGTGGATGCGACTACTTTAAGTTCCTTAATAATCTGGTAATAATAAAAGGACTTGACTTATATAACCCAATGAGTAATGATATTTATATGAAACTCCATTATATATCTTTGAAGGATACAATCCCATAAGGATTGATGATATTGAAATTATGTTCCCGGGAACTCAGTGTATTTGATCGAATTAAGAAAAATTCGTTTTATGGAGTATAATCAGAAAGTAAATATCATAAGATGAGTCAAATTACTCATATGTATTTATCAAAGGATCATGGATCACTAGAATCCTTAATCATCATTGAAACTCTTGAAGAGTTATCATAAATATTTTGATGAAAGTAATATGTGATCATGGATTTGAACATAGTCAAAACTCTTGTCGAGTTATTGAAAGTCATAATTTGGAAAAAAGATTCTTGCAGGATTTTATATAGAGAATGTTCAAATATGTTTAGTCTTGTAGTACCATATTTGAAATGTTACTTGAGAAAGTTACTAATCTTTTCATAATTGAAAGATATGATTTTGTATGACAAGAAAGAAAGTCATAATAGTAACTTTTATAAGAAGAGAGTGAATAACTCGTATGTACAAGTATATACAATAAGGAGGTTAGAAGACGATATGTAAAGAGATTTGGTTAGAAATCCAAATAGACCAAGAAATTATCGTCTATGTCAAAAGGGTGTTATGGATCAGAAATCCAATAACCCTAGATATTATATGGAATTTAAATAAGTTTTCACAAAAGTTGTGCTCAAATTTAAAAGATGATATATGATTGGAATGCATAGTACCGCTCACCATTAATCAGAACTGAACCTTTCAATGGTTTCTTGAGGTTAACCTCCACGCAGACTCGAGCAAACCTCGCTCTTTCCAAATTTGATGTCGTGAGGTCCACTTTAATTGGTCTTCCTACTCCTTTGGCTATCCCCATCAGAATGACTTTATGATAGAAATTCACCGGTAAATGGGCCAGACGGACCCATACAGTCGTTGTGACAATCTCATCCTTCATCGGGTTGAAATCCGACGACCATGCTTGAACTGTGAAGTAGCTCCCAAAAACCTTCCATGGACCCCCGATGAGAGCATTCATATAGTCTTCTTCCACTCCAAATTGAATCATGAAGTATTGACGGGGAAGATCCATCACAAACATATCTCCTTTTGGCTGCCATATTTCTCTTAGTTTCCGGTCCAATGCGATGAGGGGAACATTCATTCCCAACACTTTCACAATCATACATTGTTTCCATAGATCATTCATGGCATCCAGGACCTCTTTCCCAATTGCGATCATTGGTTCTCCGTTCTCCCCATCAGGAAACTCCAGAGTCATTCTCTCAGAGATAAATCTCTCATCCACTACCTCTTCCGGCTTCCTCATCCCTCCTCCATTACTTCCTACCAACTTTTTAGCCCATGACCCTGCCATGTCTGGTGGATCTCCCGGTGGCCTCTCCATCGCACCGGTATCATCCATCAACGTATCATGCTAAAAGTTCGTACTAACTCTAGGCTCGCTTGCAGCCGCCGTCATCCTTTTTTTTTAATTAAATGAGATATCTTGATTAATTAAGTAATGAATTATAATAAATTGTGATGATTTAATAATCACTAAATTTTATAGGTACTGCTAAGCCTATTGGTATTACTGCGATATATGAGTATAACTAATATAATTGATATTATTAAGTGAATTAATACGACTAGAACAACTGATATAATATTGATATAGTGGTATTACAGAGACAGCCGGAAAACTACTACAATTATTACCTTATGATTATTTATTATTTTCAAAGGGTAATGAGTAGAAGTAGTTGCATAATTATATGTTTTGAGTATGGAAAATTTTACTAAAATAGCATATAATAATTCTTTATTGGGAATTTTAAAAAAATTCCAAAAGAATTTGTAGTAATTAAAAATAAAAATAAAAACTAGGAGAAGATATGAGATATAGTATTTTAAATATAAAAGTTTAAAAACCCCCCCCCATTAAAAATATATATATATCATCTGTCTTATATTGATTAATTTAATTCTAAAATATAATTAATTTATTTTTATAAAAAAATTATTAGTATTTAATTTATTAGATACATATTAAAAATATCTAAAAACATCAGCAGAATAGGTTTTCAAATTATTAAAAAAAATAAAAATAAAGAAAAGTAAAAAAGAAGTAATATTATTTTCAAATTTATTTTAATTTGTGTTAAGTTTGTTTAATGTATTTTTGTTTTATATAATGTTTGTTTAATATACTGTAATATTATAAAGTGTTTTTTTAAATATGTTTAGATGTTTTCTAAAATAAGTTTAGTAAAATTATTTATCAAATATATAAATATAAGGACTAAATTGAAAATAGTGAATAGTTTTGAGGTTCTGAATAGTAAAATCTCAAATTTGAGGTTTTGAGGGTTTGTTGCAATACCAAAAATTTCAAAATTTGAGAATTTGAAGGTTTGTTGGAGATGTCCTAAAAGAGATATATATGGTATCTCTATAATCATTCGTTTTTATAAACTAAATATTAAAATTTAGTTACGTAATTATAATCCTACAAAATATTAATATTTTATAGCTGAAAATCTCTTTTCTCTTTTTCCACCATTAAAGATGGCCTAATCATTGTGTATTCTCTAATATTTTCAAGACATGTCATATGCACTGAAGTTTCTGTGTCTTAGAACACTTTCACTATTTGCTCACGCATGCAAAACTACTATACTTAAATCTGGCCTTACTACGAATATTTGACACTATCCATTGTCAAGTTATTCATACCATGTCACGTCCATAAAAAGCTGCATTCGGATATTCAATGCTCCACAACTAGCATAATCTGACTCCAATTCAAGCATTCTTGGCATGAATCTGGATCATGTAACTATATCATGTACACACAACAAAAAAGATCGCAAAACAGTTCTATTTGATAGTCTAACAAGATCACCCGTCACTTATTTACATAGCATCCATTTCTACTCTTTTAAATCTTGGTTTGCTTTTCGATCATGTACACCTGCCCATATTTCTTTTTAAAAAGAATTCATTAAAAAATTATATTAAAAAGATTTATTTTTATAAGACGATGTTTCTTTAATCATTTATAAGCTATGGCAAAGCATATTAAATTGCATATCAGTCAAATGATTTTGTTTTAATTTGGACGTCAATGAAATTTAAAACATGACACTTTCATACCATCTCGAGATCATTGCACTTCATCAACTAGAATAAAAATTTAAAACAAATCTCTATATGTAAGTAAAATATATATACTAACATATATACATATGTATTATAGTATTTATTGTCATTATTGATTAGTTGGATCAGAATGCAGAAAAAGTGGTCACTTCACATGCACTTTGGAGTGGGGATGGTCCACCAATTGAAATACTGAAATGAAAATTTTTCCCCTTTCCGTAAAATATGCTGACCACCTAACCAAATCCAATTTTTGTTGTTTCGCAATCATATCCCTTTTTAATAATTTCTTGTTTTTTTAGAAGTTAGACTTTTTTTGTCATCTGAATATTCAGATTCTATAATACAATTTTTTTTAAATAACTATAAAGATAAATTTTCAATGGATAATTTTACTTGTTCTACCAAAATCTTAGCTAGAAATTACTTGTATTATACAATGACAAATAGTTCTACATGAATCCATTGAAAGTCAATCTCAAATTTCTTAATGTCGAAATTTCTAACTATTTGATTAACACTTTAAATGAAATTTCTAACTATTTGATTAACACTTGGATTTAAAGGAGCTTTCAAAAAATTTAAAGTTTATTTTATAAAAGGTTTTCAACAATAACAAAATGCAATTAGAAAATAAATTTAATCAGAAATCCTCAATTAGATTTGGTTTCGATCGAAACTAAATTAATAATAATAAAAGTATTAAATATCAAGAGTGCATGGAAACTTAAATAAGAGTTTAGTGCTTGAAAACTTCATTACATTAACATTAACATTCATTGGCTAGTCCAACATTTTTTATGCATTAATGCAAATAGTAAGAAACACGTATTAATTTGGCATCAATAGTTATTTGTGTGTGCCAAAAGAAAGGTATCAATACCGTCAAAACCAAATAAACAACTTGACAACTAACAAATGGGAAGAATAGCCTTTATCATGCTTCACTATCATCTGAGCCCAATCAGTGCATGGAAATTCATCTTCCAGATAGTAGATATACCGCCATTCTCAAGTAATCCCCTATTTAAAAGATAAGAAATATGTATGTTTACCACTGAAGATCTCCCTATCTCTGAATCACACCATTTTAACAAGTCTATCACCACCATTTGTGCATTGACGGACCAGAGTAACTTTCCCATGCTGAGACTCACCACGATAATCAACAAAGGATTGCTTGAATACACTTCACTATATCTTATCCTTTTCAGATTCGGATCCATACAAAAGAAAAACCACCATATGATCACTGCTTAGCTGCAGAAACACCATTGGAGGTCCTAACCAAGTCACCAAATCATAAGTAGAAAAAAAAAAATTCAGATCACGTAAGGAAATTATTTATATATAAACGATCTATTCTTAAGATAAATTTATCTGAAAGAGGACATGAAAATTACTTATAAACAATCTATATATTTTTAAAGTGGTTAAACACTAGTAATCACTTAAGAATGTAATAAAAATGAAAATTTACTAAATCTTCAGTGATCCATGAATACTTAAAATAATTTGGATACATACCAAATGACCATAAGTTGTGGAACGACCGTGATTTAAGAAAGGTACAGACAGAACCACAAATCCAATTAATGAATGTTAGGATATCAAGGTAAGGTATGTTCTAACTTTATTTTTAATATAGTTCAATTATTTAATTATACAATTTAAAATGTAAAAAATGTCAAAATCTATGCAGAATTGAATTTTATAATTAAAAATATATGTCACATTAATGTGTAACTTAATACTTAAGTTAATTAGTATGATCCTTTTTAAAGATAAAAAGGTAAAATTTAAATTATTGCCATCATGAAGAGTAATTGATAAAAAAAACTATTTTGATTTTATAAATATAAATTTAATTTAGTTTTAAAATTATCTTTATATTTGGATAAATAAATCATGTACAATGAAAAATATACATATATATATAATAATGATAAATAATAATTTAATCTTTATGGTGGGATTTTTAATAAGGTTTATAGAAAATTGTGATAATGTTTATGGAAATGTTGCTACTTTAGCTTCTGAAAAATTGACTTATTAGTAATCCATGTTAACAAAAGAAAATATACACATCTTTTTAACACCAAAAAAGTACACTTAATTCGATTCAATTTAGCAAGCAGTTCAAAATGTCTTTTAAAACCAAGATACTGTTTGCATCTGAGAGGATAAATAGTTTATTTTAAAAAAAAAAAATTCTAAGTTTAGAAAAGATAACCAAATTGATTGGGAGGATTATCAGTATTTACAGGAAGAAAAACTCTAGATTTAGGAAATGAAAAAAAGAGAAGAGTTTTCCAAATGGAGATGAAGTTTGAAAAAATATAGTCAAAATTAAAATTTAGTTATATTTTATAATTTTATTAACAAACTTGTTATTCATTTTAATCACTCTTATTGCTACCCAAAAATAATTTTTGTTTGAACTTTAAATCACCCAAGAATCCATAGTTAGGATAATTTTTCTCTAGCTTTACATTTTTTCTCATTGCTACGCAGAAATAATTTTTGTTTGAACTTTGAATCACCCAAGAATCCATAGTTAGGACAATTTTTTTTCTAGCTTTACATTTTTTTGGTAATATATAGAAGAATTGGATGTTACCTTAAAAAGAAAAAATTGGATGTCCTTGTCGCCTTACACATCAGATGGATTGTTTTCTGATGGTTAATAAAGAAAGGCTCTTCAAGAGAAGAACAGTCATTCAAAACCTAACGTTCACAAAACTTTATCCAAACCATTTCGATGTGGACGTTTCAGGTTTCATCAAACTCATTATCATTTCCTTTTTCTTTGTCTTTAAAAAACAAATAGAAATATATAAATAAAAAATAGAAATATATGGTTCCTATAATTGGAAAACACAAGTTCTTGGCTTCTTGTAAGATCTCGTGTATATTAGTGACACATTAGCAGTTTTAAACCGGAAAGAGGTTGTAACTACGATTCATCTCAAATAATAATATTATAATTTAATCACACATTAACCAGAACCAAGCTTAAAGAACTCACGTGATCACGCCTTTATAGAAACAACCCGATACACTGGAGATTTTCCAGACACCGGAGAGACAACGAAGATAAAAATAATAAGGCGGCTAAGATATAAACGATATAGTTCCGGATAAAAAAGTAACAATCTATCTTTCTGTTATTCCTTCAGCCGAAAATGGAATTAAAAAATATCTTCTTCGGACAAGAATTCACCTTGTCCTACCTTAATTTACTTTTGTTAAACGTAGTTTGTGCTCTAAATATCTTCGGCCCAAACAATTCCCCCAGCCCATATGATCGCTCGTCCGCAAATGAATATTGGAATTAGAAGTACAGATGTGTTTCCATTCGAGAGCATTTTGAAAATGGTCCACTGACAAAGCCCAAGATAAACGCTAAGAGGCTTCTAAAGAATAGCAGATGTCGCTATTGTGAAAGTGGTTTTGGTTTAATCGGTTGAAACATGTTAGGATTCCGCACAAACTTAACAAAACATATCCGAATTTTCAAAAGAACCCCTCGTTATCAAGTACTACTAACCTCCTCTTTTGTTTGTGTACGTTTGCTATCTTGTTGCTTAGTCGGTCTGTGAGGTGCTCTCTTTTTCAGCCTCTATGCTCTAGGAAAGATATTCAAGTGGGTTGTTATTCAATTTTGGGATCTCGCTTAGGAATCAAGATCAGGATGCAACTTCTCTCGAACTTTTCTCTGAGATCGGCACTCTGTACTTGATTATTTTTCTATATCGCTAGTGTGTTTGTGGTCTGTGTAAGGTTAGTTTCCAAGCCAACTATCATCCTATATGAAGACTTCATAGCGCTGCATGCATTATGAAAATGATGGAAGGTTATATCAAAATCCACATCAGTAAATATATACTTTGAAACTTATTTTTATACATTCAAGAACTCGAAAAAAATAAATAGATTAAAATGAAATATGTCCAATCATTCCATGATGCAGTTGATATTTTCACGAATCATTATCCACCATTACATCCAAAAAATATATTCATAATACTGGAATACGTCATTAACAAGATTTCTGAGATAACCTCATTTGAGGAGGAACTTACATAGTTGTACTCTTTTTATCTTATCATGGTTTTTTCTATTAAGTTTTTCTAAAAATGTTTTTAACGAGGCAACAAAGGCGTTAAGAAAAAAACGATAGCGAAATTGGTCTCCAATGAGGAGTGTTACAAAAGTCAGCATAAATATACTATCCAAAATCATATGCGTATGTGAAACGTTATGCGTAAATATTAACTCTATCAACTCCACTGTCATTATAAATAATTCTTTCTCGTTCTCTTCTCTTTATATTCCAGTATCTCATAATTCTGCGAGTATTAAGTTTTCGTCTTTATTTATATTTATTGATATAATAAATTATCATTATTATTATTATATTTTTGGTTTTTTCTGGTTTTCTCTCTAATTCTTCTGTCAAAAATCAAATTTGATATAAAATTTAATATTTAAATAAAAAGAATTAATTTTAACACAGTTGAAATTCATTGCTATTTTCTTATATCCAAAATAAACTTCATTACTATAATATCAACATACTAACTAGAAACGTAATATTATTTGCTAGTGATGACTTGAGGCCAATGCCACCTGTTCAGGTTGTGGAGAACTAGAGACCAGAAAAATCTAGAGAAAAACTCCACTAAAGGTAAAATTTGAGACGTCTAACTTCCTTTACTTCAAGTAGGGCCTTGTAGTATCTTGAAGTAACACTTGCCTTCCCCCTACTGGTATTACAAGCGCTATCTTTTCATGGATTTGTGGGCAATCTAGCCCTTACGCAACCAAGGGATCTTCGAAAATCGAAACTTCGCAACTGTAGAAATGCTCACCAAAGCTCTATTAGAACTCGTTTTTGATAAAGTGGTGTGGCCTATTTTTTTGGATGGATTTTCCGATGGAAACATCTATCAAAAAGACCAAAGTTTGGACATGATGTAATCGTCACCGTAAATACTATGTAGTAGTATATTTACATATCAAAATCGGAATTGTTTTTAATGAAAAATGAATATATAAAGTATAAAATGAGGTATCCGGATCAAACTTATATTTTAGGCTTTGAGATTTGATAAATGAATATGCGGTTTAAAAGACTAATCATCTTTTTCCAAAAGTCATTTATAAATTTTTGTGTTGATTAAGTCAACAAAAAAATATCTCTTTGAATTAAATTTTAAAACTACAAAATCAATATTGATTAATTTTGTAATATAAAATTTAATTGTGTCACTTTGTTTTTGACATTGGAGAACTTCTTTTATAAACAAATCATTTGCTCTTCTTCTAGTCATATTCTGAATACAACAATTCTCATACAATCTTTTTTTCTTTTCTTTCTCTCTTAAAAATACATATAAAAACTAGGTTTTTAGGCTTCTGATTAAGAGACGCAGATCAAAAGATTTCCATAGTTATATAATGAGAATCATTACGTTATAGAACCATCATACTACGACACATATTTTAAATTACGGAAAAAAATAATATCTTGACTTTGTAATTTCATCGTCCTTCTCTTTTTCTTGAATGTAATCTTATCATTTTTAATTTTACAATATTCACTTATTTATAGTATTTTTATAATACAGTTCCATCAAGCTCTAGCAAGTGCTAGGAGTAGCAGCAACCACAATAAGGAGAGACTGAGGCTATTAAGCCCATTTCTCCATCTACTCTCCCATGTAGACTGTCGTACAACACTCTGAACTCTACATCTGCCACACAAACGCATCTTGGAAGTCTGACACAAAGATCTTCGCATAAAAAAATTCCATTGCGTGCTCAGGGACATCAAACAATTATCTTCCTCCTTCTTTATCGCTTTTGAGTTCATACCTCGAGCACAAGACTCAATGGCTGACTTTTTTTGTTTTTTATTTATTTATCAAAAGTCTGTGTTTCTGGACACTTCTCTTTCAATGGGCTAAAACTTTTGGGCCGGATCATTATTAAGCATTTGTGTTGAGAAAAAGTTGGTTACGATGAAAATTTGTATCAGCAACTTTTTTTTTACAACATACAAGATATATATTTGATTTTAAATAATGACACTAACAGAAACCAACCAGTAAATTACATGTCATAGTCATTGTAATAATCCCATTGCACCAATCAATTGGCCAAACTTTTTTTGCGCTTTATGATCGAGTTAAATTTGATGGTCAAATAATCGCTTGAAACTGTTTTCAGTCACTAGCTAAAATTGTTCGAATACTCCTTGGATAAATTTAATATAACTTTCCAAATAAGTTTATTTTTCCTTTTCTTATTGTATTATTTTCTAATAAATTAGTAAAATTAAAGACATGTGAAATATAAAAATACCGAAAAGAAAACTATACATAATGTTTTGGATCCATTAGGGGAATTATAAAAATATATTGTTTTCATTTCCTCGGATAATATAACACCTAACCACGAACATGACGGTGTGACTTGTTTGTATGTTTCGTAGTCGAAAGGAAACATTGTATGAACAATTTTTATCATAAAAACATTGTATGAACACTGCATACCCCATCTTTATACTAAAAATCCCCTCACACGCATAAATATCCCGACGGTGACATAAATGATTTCAATCTAACTTATTATTGGGGGTCCCAACTTATGTATATAACCACTGGACTAATAATAAGTAGTAAGTCCATGTCAAATGAATATTTTAAACATCGTGATCACTAGAAGTTCCTTGGTCCGGTGATAAGGATTTTAACATTTCTACATTAAGTGTAGGATTCAATCTTTAGAAAATGTAATTTCTTGAGATTTATAGATATAAAACTTATCAATAGTTCTGCAGTATTGCAGGTAAAAGCATTTCTCGTAGTATCAAATGCTGTGGAAAATCATATACATTATAGGTGTAGTGCATATAAAAGCACTGGCCGTGGATCTGTGTGTTTCTGTGTCATAGAATTGTTGTTCGAAGAACTATTTACCATAATGACAAGTAGTTGAATTCGATCGATTATTGTAGAACTAGATGAAAACATGTAATCAACGACAAGAATAATATATGATGAGTCACTTGACATTTGTGACACAATTTGCATTAATTCTCATTTGTTATTTTTTTTGTAAGAGTTTATTTCGGGTGAAAATCTTTAAAGAGTATTTTATAATATTAATAATTTTAATATATACTTATTTGATTTATAACAAAATTGAATTAGTATAAAATGATAAGGTGACGGAAAAAATAAAGAAAATAAAGTGATAAATGTTATAAAAAGTATGTAATGAGTTTCATTTTTTGTCGTTGTTAAGTGTAGTTTGATATTTTATTAAAAAAAATTTAAGATTACAAACTACAAATTGATTAGCCTCTAGTACAAATTGCCAAAGTATCATTTTTCAATACTTCAACACACCCGTCTAGAACAACATCAAAAATATCTAATAATAATGGTAAAGAAAACACATAATTGGTTAAGCCACCAATTATATGGTTTACTTCCATATGCCAGATTTAGATTATCCAGTCCCTTACAAAAAAGCCATAACATATTATGAAAGAAAGAGGATGAGTGTCTTCAATACTCTTAGTGAGAAAACCAACTACCAACTCTGAATGCACTTCCAACTCCAACCATGCTATTCTCTGCTTTCAAGCAATGCATAGGCCATAGTAAACACCCCAGAGTTCTACTAAAAATGCTGAACAACGACCAATATTTAATACAAATCCACTACACCATTCTCTTTCACTATTCCTAAGAGCACCACTTGTAGTTGCCAACCCCGAGTTTCAATGAATTAGACTTAGTATCAGTATTAGTATTTATCAATTTCTTATTAACATTACTGAATATCAGAAGGCAGGATTTCAAGTCAATTTGTAATTTAAAGTGATCAGTAGTAGAACTGCTAAACTTGTGTTTAGTAAAGGATCTAGGTGATTTATCTAGGTTTTTCACCATGATGTAAATTTTATATATTAGAGTATTTTAAATATTTTTCTAGTCTTTTTCGAGTCTTTGTAGATTTAAGTATGTTTGGAACTTATTTGAAGATATTGGAATATTTTGGTACCAAATAGGAGATATTAATGAAGAAATCAAGTCAGATATCATTTTTGGAGCTGATGTTGGTCATCACCAATTATTTATACATATCCGATCATTTTTAAATATTTTTAAAGAATTTCAAATTGGCCCAAAAGTTCTATATATTTGCAGATCAGCCTTTTTCATATTTTTAAACTATCTTTAGGTTCTTAAAGTTTTATTTAGACTCACTTTGTTTTTTTTTTATCGCAGATTTAAAGAGAGATTTATTCTAACGATTTTAAGGAGACAATTTTTATATTATGTTTATCTTAGAAAAGAATTCGAACGTCTTTATCATCTTTTACTAAGTTTTCTTATGCAATCTATTTAATCTCTGATTTGTATTTTATTGATCATATTTGAATAGCTGCTTATTAGGATTATTCAAAGGTAGAAGATGAATCATTAGATTGAATCAATCTATTAGAGAAATCAATAGAGTTATTCGTATGGATTATTCTTAAAGTTTTTTCTTGATTCGCGACTTAGAATTTGAACTTATTTTAATTAATAAACACAAAAGTGTGACTAATTTCCTCAACTATCTTAGATAAGCAAAATATCTCCGAAAAGAAAAATTTATTTAGGTATTTTTTGGAAAATCAAACCTGAATTTTAATGCTTTTTTGAATTAATTGAATTTGCAAAGAAATTTAGAATTTTAAGTTTAGAAATAGATAATTTTCGTAGCAAAAGTTGATTGGTTTTACAAAAATCTTTTGAGTGATCAAGAGAACAGTTTTCAATTATGTCCTAACAATCAATTTAGTCTCCAATTCTGATTTATGTGAGAATCTCCATAAACCAAACTTTTTCCAATAGAATTTACAACATTTTTCATTGCATTGCTTTCTTTAGTTACATTGATTTTTTGTTAGCTTTATTAAAACTACGATATATTGTGTGATCCTGAGTTTTTATGGATTCGACACATACAATTTACAATTGCATCTCTGTGCATTTGTAGAGTAATCTTAAGGAATTTACAATTTGAGATTATCACAAGGTAGCTAACTAGAAAATGATATTCGATTAATTTATGCTTTAACATCACTTGATTAATCAATTCATACCAGTTTAGATGAGTTTGATTTCTTAAGAGCAATGGAAATTGAGTTAAGAGATTAAGTTAACATATCAAACCTAATTTATACACCTGATTCATACTGCATCTCTAATATTTTAGTTATCAATGAAAATTGATTTATTGAATGGTTAAAAATAAACAGTCATCACATCACTATTCACTTGCAGCACGTATTTTAAGTAACAAATTTGACACCCATTATTGGCTGTTTTCGACGAGTTTGTGAACTACACAAAAAATTATTAGGGATTTTTTGGTGATATTGAACAAAGAAAGTAGCACAACTATTATTGTGTAGGTATGATTTGGATAGATTATAAATTTGTCAGTCTCTCAAACTACTAATACGATGGTATATCATTTTAATCGAATTGATCATTATAAATTATACTCTATCAAGTTCTATAATTTTGGTTTTCTCACGTTTATATTGGTGTTTTATGCTTCCGGTCACAAAAAACACACAAACACAATGGATAGATTTCATGTTAATAATTAAGTAAGCGAAACAAAGTGACACTTATCTTTAGAGCCAACTAAAAACAAAGGAAAAAAAATTATTGATAAGAAGAAGTTTTTAAGAATTACAAAGGACGTTCTTACAATTCCTCAAGATAAAACGATGACTTGAGGGACCATTAGTAAGTCTGAGACTGCGCTCATCCATCTTCAACAAATCTTTATTTTTCAGCAAAGAAAACCCAGAAATTAGTGTATATGGTCCCATAAGAATTCTATTTATTAGTATTATATTATCAAAACATCTCCAATGTTAAAAAAACTCTCTTAAATTTCTTGGTAATATTTTATTATTATTTTTCATATAATGAGATTTTACTTAACTTTAAGAAAATTGATCAATAGAAAATATACATATATTTTCACAGTATCTAAAGAGTTGATCATATATTGTACATAGAAAATGATACTATTATTTATTGATACAAGTAGTAATCACTTAATTAATCACATGGACAAGCCCTTCTAGAAATCACATTCATTATTGACAGTTTCTTGGAAACGACCTCATATATTGAACCGATGCATGGAATGTACGCACATACTTGCAGATAAAAAACTCACATGCCGATGTATCCTCGCACACTCACACACACAACTCTACCTATAAACATGTTTGATTTAAGTCGATGATTTTTTTTTTCAACATTAAATTTCATTCATCACAAAGTAACACAGAGTAAAATACATTGGTGGGAAACACTGATTGAATACAAAGTCGATAAGACTCGAATCTCAGAAGACAAAACCATAAAACTGATCTTTAGTAGACCAAATTAACAAAGACGAAAAACTGCACAAATTACAATAAACCGATACCAAAAAAACCTCAGCGAATAATTTTAAGAAGAAATCACATGCACCCGATGTATTGACGAAAAGATCTTTGAAAAAATTCTTATTATATTACTTAAACCGTTGCATTTAAAACACGTTGAATAACATCCCCCTTAGAGGATGGACACCTTATTCAATCCATCTAGATACCTCGGTTGATGCAGAAGGCGACAACAAGATACACATATTATTTTACCCCACAAAATTTGCCTTTAGCAAAAGAGGAAAGAAGAACACTTCCCCCGAATAAGGGTAAAAGCGAGATAAAATTTTAGAAGATATGTTGTCACATAACTTGTTAATTCGGCCGGTCAGCTTAGGTGACAACATCTAGATGTCTGAAGAGGATTCAAAGTCTAAGAGAGGTCAGATTCTAGGAGAGGATGGTCCAGGGTCTGCTCCAGACAGGCTGCAGCCATATTGGTGCCGCTTGGAGTTCCTTGGACGAGTACAAACATAGTATGAAGGCCTCGAATCAGTATAAAAAAAAGGAATATGCAGGCTCAAGTTCTGAAGGCAGGATCTGAAACGCCTTGTGCCAAAAGCTCATCAAGAAGTAAAGGCCGAGGAAAGACAGGTGAGAGGAGACCGTCCTTTTCCCAAATCTATCCGAACGATACAACCATTGTTACCTCTAGCTCTTGGTCACAAAAATAAACCAGATCATCGCGCCCTCTAAATTATAAAAGATGGTCTTTAACTCATTGCAAATTTAGAAAAATTATCACGTTCAAAATAAAAGAAAAATGCCTTGTCGATGAACATCTTTACATAGGCATGTCCACACGTACGTAATGTATTTTGATAATTACAAGTATTTTGGTTTCGAATGCTTGGTTTGAGGGGAAGATTATTGAGATATAATCCAAGTCTCACGTCGAAAGTTTAGACAATAAGTGTCTAATATATAAGTAGTATCCAACTCTGATTAGTATGAAGTTTTTTAGAAAGAAGCCCAAACTAAATCTATGCGGGTTTTGCCACTTAGAGCCCAAAATGGATAATATCAATACTATAGATAAAGTTGTATATGGGCTTGAAAAATCCCACAAACAATGTATTTTAATTTGTACTTTATTACATTTACTTAGTAAAAAACTGATTCAATTTTTATTTAGAATTTCTATGATTTTCAAATCAGAATATTTTAGATAATTTTAATCTTTCCATAAAATGAATATCTGTGTTCTACTTGCCAACTATTATATTCATTGGAGAAATATTCAATTATAGTTTATTTCACACATAAATCATAACTCCATTGCAAAAAAAATCCGCAAATTTTGATAAATCTTCCAATATATCTTCATAAAAATGACAAATGCAAATGTTGGTCAGCTCGAAAATCGGCTACTTCTAGAGATATAGAGCAACTATATATCAACGCATTCGTCAGTATTTAAATCAATCAGACTTCTTTCTTTTTTCTACTAGACAAAAGTATGAATCCATTAGACTTGATAAAATAAAATATACAAATGAATGAGAGAAGATTCAGAAGAGGTCAAGAACTATAAATAGAGTACGCACAACCAATACACATATTATGCATGTGTTTTTATTTAAGAAATTATATATTATGCATGTATTTTTGTCTCGAACAACCAAAAATAAAGATGGAAATTAAAGCTAAACCAATTAAAATTGTTTAATGTAATAAAGTGATTGGTTAGGTAATAAATGACAATAGTATTTGAAGAAGATATGATTGGTTAGTGGGCATAAGATTTGATTCGTGATACATACAGTTTCTTGGGTCCAAATTAGAAAAAAAAAAAAAAAACCTTTGCGTTTGTCATTTTGTAAGTGAACATCAATTATTGTGCCAAGTAATAACATTCGTGATCGTAAGCTAATCAGTGAGAATAAAAAAAAACAACATCGCATGCCTTGGGAGTTGGGAGAATATCAGCCGTAACAAATGTATATTATAGTTGAAAGTTTAATAATTGGGAGGATTAATACTAAATACATGGTTTTAGGCCACATGACATGCTTGGCACTATGAAGTCGCTTTGGAACTTGATCTCTTTGCTTTCCGTCATTTTATTTGTGTGGTTAGGGGTTCTAGTTCTAATAGTAAGACACTAAGACCTATATTTTCCTATAGTAATCGAGAAGAGAGCCTTGTGTTGCCTATGCTGTTTTCTAGTCTCATTAAAATATTTCATCCACTGGTACTATATTATCTACTTAAGAAATCTAATTAGGTGCGAAACCTCTCCTACTAAAAGGACTTCGGAAGACGATCCACTCAGGGTATAGTACGAAAGTATAGAGTGATCTTTTGATCCCGATCATCCCGGCTCGATCTGCCAATGGCATCACTCCTGTACTGGACAGAGATCCAGAACTACGAGTCAGCAACCTTATTCGATAGGATACAAAAGAATAGAATGTACCTCTTAAATAAGAACTTTTCTAACCCATTGATAACTCATTTATTATGGGGTTGAGACTTAGCCAAAACTTCATTTTGGACGGTTACGCGTGGAACCATACAAAATCAAGATTTTATTCCATCAAATCAGGATATGAGTTAGCGTGAACCTTGAGAGAAGCTAAAGATCTAAAAGCCTTTTTAGAACCTAGCATCATAGGTCTACTTAGCCAGGTTTGGAAAGTACAAGCTCCACCAAAACTCCAACATTTCATGTGGCAGGTCCTATCAGGATGTATAGTAACTTGTCAGAGACTTACATACCGGCATATATGCATAGATAAGAGCTGCCCCCGCTGTGAAGCCATGGAAGAAACAGTAAACCATTTGATCTTTGAATGCTCTCCAGCTTTACAAGTATGGGCATTCTCAGACTATCCATCCCTTCCTGATGATTTCCCGAATACTTCCCTATATGGAAACATGGATTTCCTATTATGGAGAGTAAATGAGTGGGATATCCCAGTCTCTTAAAAAGATATTTTTCCTTGGTTAATTTGGTTCATTTGGAAGGTTAAAAATGATAAGGTTTTTAATGGAAAGAACATACCAGCTAATCGTACCATTCAACAAGCTATCCTGGAAGCAGAAAGCTAGAGAACTGCGAATGAGAAAGAAGAAGAGGAGGAAAGAGATTTTTTGGAGATCCCAAGTGCACAAATCAGTCACCCCTTGGCCTACCCAACTCCAACCTGTCAGATTGATGCATCATGGATTGATCATGAACCGATTAGTGGACTTGGGTGGTGATTTAGAGATTCCATGAGACTATACACCATAGGAGAAAGCATGTTGTAGGAGCCTTTCAACGCTTCATGCAGAAATGGATGGACTTCTCTGGGCAATGACATGTCTCCGGGACACAGGACTTACATCAGTTTGCTTCGAATTAGACCGTGGAAACCTTGTGGAAATGATTGAAGATCCTTTAGATTAGCCAGCATTTTGAACTGAGTTAGACCTTATCTATACCTTAAGGAATTCTATTGGTAATTGTATGTTTAGACTTATTCCTCGTCCAAAACACTCGAGTTAACACCCTTGCTAAGAGGGCCAGAGTTCGTGGAGTAATATTTTCCCATGTAAGTCACACTAATGTAAAGGTATCGGATTCTGTAGAATCACGAAACCCAGTCAGAACTTGATGTGTATTATGGCGGTAGTTGATAAAAAAAAAAAGAAATTAGGTAATCGTACTCGAATACATGATGGGGCCTTCCATGCTTAGGTTTATGAAAGCTTCTGTTGATCCAAAGTGCGATGGGTCCATATTAGTGCATATGTTCACCCAATTTTTACAAAGATCTTCATTAGACGCTTATAATCATTGTCAGAGTAAATTAAGTTCTAGTATTCTTTATTTTATCTTAATAGTGAATGTAAAATCAAGTAAAGAAAAGTTTTTCTTAAAATACATCATGATTTAAAAAAAAATAACAAGAAAAATTAT
Source organism: Sisymbrium altissimum (assembly GCA_900406495.1). Lineage (NCBI taxonomy): Eukaryota > Viridiplantae > Streptophyta > Magnoliopsida > Brassicales > Brassicaceae > Sisymbrium > Sisymbrium altissimum. Next base: position 66,985 of record OVBI01000410.1, read on the forward strand.
TTAAATATTTTTTAATTTATCAATCAGTTAGTGATTATGACAAGAGATGAATATCAATGGAATTGACTTGTGTTATTCATTCACAATGAGCCTATATTTATACAATATATGTTTTTAAAAGAAAAAGAAAAGATATACACACAAAAAAATCAAACAAAAGGCAATTATACATTTTAGAATATCCAAAATTTGTGTATCAAAATTATCTTTAATATCCCCCGTCAAATTGGAACATGCAAATTTTGAATGTCCAACTTGAGATGAAAAGAATCAAACTTCTACGATCCAAAGTCTTTGTTAGAATATCAGCGAATTGTTTTTCCGTAGAGATATAAGAATGTTTAATCATGCCAGTCAGAATGTAATCACGAACAAGATGACAACATATTTTGATATGTTTCGTCTTTTCATGAAACACGAGATTATAGCTAATGTATAATGCTGCTTGGTTATCATAATGAAGAGTAACCGGATCAGTGTGATCGGACGCGAGTTCATAAAACCATGACTTGATCCACCGCAACTCTTTACAAATAGTAGTTATAGCGTGATATTTAGCTTCAGCTGAGGAACAATAAATCATCTTCTACTTCTTTGTTTTCCAAAAAATTGAGGAATCACCAAATTGAAAAATCCAGGTAGTAAGAGATTTGCGAGAAAAAGGAGAACCTGCCCAGTTCGCATCGCACCAACCTATTAAATGAAGTGGAGAATCAGCTCGTAAAAGTATACCTTGTACACTAGTCCCTTTGAGATAATGAATGGCTTTTAAAGCTGTATGCCAGTGTTCCTCTCGTGGTTGTTTCATGAACTGTAATAAGACATTGATAGAAAAAGCAAGATCGTGCCATGTATATGCAAGACAAACTAACTGGCCAATGAGACGTCTATACTGTACAGGATCATGGAGAAGTGGTCTCTCAGTACAAGCAAGTTTGTGATTTTGATCGATAGGTGAACTACCAGGATTACATCCTAACCAACCAGTGGTAACAATATCAAAAGCATACTTTCACTGGCAAAGATAAATTCTTAAAGGACTACAAGCAATTTCCAATCCAAGAAAGTATTTACCAATAGAGAGATCCTTTGTATGAAAGCAAGTAAAAAAATAAGCTCTAAATTCCTTAATTGCAGATGAAGAATTGTCGGAGATAATTAAATCATCCATGTATTCTAGAATCTGAAGTGAAATGCAACCATAATGAAAGACAAACCATGAGTAGTTTGATTTGGTTTGCTTAAAAACATATTGTCGAGAGCATCAAGTTTAGAGAACCAACAATGAGGAGACTGCTTGCTTTCATTCTTCAAAACTCATTGCTTTTTTAAGAGAATTATATTCAACAGCAGTTGTGAGAGCAGCTAGATAACACCAATATCTTTCAGATATAGATTCACTAGATATATAGTGAGATAAGGGTAACACATACCTTGAGGAAGGATGAGAAACTGATGAATCGGAGGGAGAGACAAGTCAGACTGTACCAACAGCATCAGCACGAAGACGAATAGAGGTGGTCTTAGACCGTTGACCACGACCAAGCTTATTATCATCAGACGTCGATAGAGGATCTGGTTCATTTGAAGGTGTTGCTACTTCTGGAGATGATATTGCCTCTGGAGATATTGCTTTTAAAGAAGCTGGTGTAGACAGATAAGAAACACTAGAAGGCACAATCACAAGATCACTATGAGATGTAGTAATAACCGCCATTTCAGTCGAAGATGAAGAAAATGCCGATGCAGAGTCTTGTGTCGAAGTGACATGAGAAAAATCATCATCTAATGGAAGAAAATATAACTCAATAATCGGTTATACTAATGTCGTGTTCTCTTTCTTGTTGGTAGATCACAGAAAGATGGATTCGGGGAAAAAAACATCACGAGATCTGAAGAACTATTACCGATCGAGATCAGACGCCAACCTTTCTTTCCAATACAAATATCTAACGAACATGCAACGTGTTGGTGAAAAAACCCACACTTCTGAAATTAACGACCAAGATATTTGGATATTTGAGATAACTTCCATATTTGAATACCTTCGGAAATATATATCGGTTTTCCCGATAAACCGATGAAAGTCGCGATTCTTCGAGTAGAATTCTGTCAGCTCGGAACTCTAGGAAAGAGCTGACCATCTCGGAATTTTGTCCAGCCAAAAATGCCGAGCAGTCTTACATCCTTTGATATGCCCAGCTGATCGTCCTATTTTCCGAACGGTTTGTCCGAAAAATCGATAAAAGTCACGATTCTTCGAGCAGAACGCTATCAGCTCGGTATTCTAGAAAGGAGCCGACCAGGTCGGCATTTTATCCAGCCAAAAATGTCGAGCTGGCTTACGTGTTTTGATTTGTCCAGCTGATCGTCCTGTTTTCCGAGTAGTTTGTCCGAAAAACCGATAAAAGTGGTGATTCTTCGAGCAGAACGCTGTCAGTTTGGCACTCTAAGAAGGACCTGACCAGCTCGGCATTTTTTCCAGCCAAAAATGCCGAGCTGGCTTACATCCTTCGATATGCCCAGTTGATCGTCCTGTTTTCCGAGCGATTTGTCCGAAAAACCAATAAAAGTCGTGATTTCTCGAAGTAGGACCATCAGCCTCTCAGAAGTTATGCACCAGCTCGTCATTATTTTCTTCACCATAAAATGCCAAGCTGGTGGGTCTTTTACCTGTCCATTAAGTGTTCAGCTGATTTATCTAGTCCTACTTTCCCTTGATTTTTCCTTGGATATGCAATCAGCTAGGCATTTCGCCCTGAAACACGACCAGCTCGGCAAAATCAGTGGACCAGCTCGGCATTTCATCCTGCCCAAGGAAATGCCGAGCTGGGTTACTCATGCTGACGTTTGCCCTTCTAAAATGCCGAGCTGAACTGCTTTGTGACCCAAAATGTCGAACTGGATGCATAAAATCAAGAGGAGGCAGGACTGGGAACCAGCCCGGCATTTTTCCCTCAGAATGCCGAGCTGGATGATGAAAGTGCCTAGAAGGTAGCCAGCTGGGTATTTCAACTCCTCAGGGAGTTATGCCGAGCTGGTTGATTGTTTCGACACTTTAGGGAGCTCTTTCGGACTTATCGATGTTTTTGTAAACTCCTCGATGTTTTCACCGAAATTCACGTTGTTTTCAGAAAATATCGTGATGTTTTTGTCTATCAAAAAAGACAAAGCGTTGACTTAAGTCAAACCGAAAAATCAAACCGAAGAAATTGCTGAACCAATGACAAATGCCGAGCTGGATGAAAAATGCCCGAAGATTCTCGAATATCCCTTGAAGTCAGTGGAAAAAGCGAATACATAGGGTCACACATCGGGAATTTTGCTAGTTTAGGCTTAGGGTTGTCTAGTATAAATACATACCAATATACAGCCTTCAAGGCAAACTTGAATAACTGGAAATCCCATATTTTCGGATTTGGCAATAAAAAAATCATTCTCTATCTTTCTTTTCTCGTTAATCTTTACTTTCTTTGATTTATCTTTACTTTTGCAGAAATTTTTTAATATCTTTTGTGAGGTTTCTCTTTCCAGAAATTTTGAGATCCAACAATCAATTTACTTTCCGAAAATACATTATGCGAAATCTCGTTCCCACACAACGTCTGCTTTGAAATTCAAAATTAACTTATCCCCTTTATGATCGAGATTATGAGCATAAGCTAGACAATCAAAGACATAAAGATTGATGCAAACCCCAAAACAAACCTAGACCTGGCAGCCCCATCAAAGACCATTCTGACTATGAGATCAAGATCAATGATCCGGTCAGGAGCTGGGACCTTACAAGAAAAATTTAATCAAGCTGTTGAAAGTCTAATTTCTAAGCATGAGGTTGAAGACTTTGCAGCCCAACTCAATCAGATGAGCATCTCGAAAGAAGAAGAGTAAGCCCGGCCAATTAAGGATCAATAACAAACCAGCCTAAGAGATCAATTTAGCCTATAATTTTCAGACATAAAAGACGGCCCATCTCATGTTCATAAAATGCCCAGCCCAAAAGATAAGCACGCACTTACTATATTTGGTATTTCGCTCATTGGAGACTAAAGGAGTGCATCCGGACAAGCTCAAGTCTACATTCACCGGATCTTCTCACCAATCAATCCGGCAATCAATCAGCCCTGGTAAGTCCGATAATTATTTGATTATGAATGTTGACTAACGAGTTTTTTTGTCTTTATTTTGAATTTGATATTTGACGCAGTTGGAAATCACTAGGATAATCGTGGAAAAGTTTTGTCACGACAAAATTGTGGCTAGTTGTGGCCAGTATTTCTTTGAATAGCCACAAAAGTGTCTTGGCTATATATTTCCACGACAGATTAGTGGATAATCGTGACTTTATTTATCTACGATCCATTTTGTGGCTATTTGTTGCTAATGTTCTTCGAATAGGAATAAATCATATTCCATGGCTATTTTTGCCATGAAAAACCACGTTTTAGCCACAAAAATTGATATTTTTGTTTCGTTGCTTTTTTTGTAGCTTTATATGGATACAAATGTATATCCACAAATGGCTATATGAATTTTTTCTTGTAGTGTTGACCACTACATTAGATCTCTTTACAGAGTTATATTATTTTGACATTTAATAAATAAAATAACAGGAATTTTTTCTTCACAAAACACAATAGTTTATCTCTTGTTTATGAATTATTTAGATAGTGGATTATAGTCGAGTTGTTCTTGTTTTATCATTGCTTTTTACACAATGCTTTGTGGCCACCTCGATCCATCTTCTACCTACTCATACCATCACTTGTTTAGTCTGAAAGTGTCGCACGGCCAACAGTCCGGATCCGTTTAACCACATTGTTCCATCCTCTATCACTACCCGATATAAAAGAAAGTAGTATACGGCCAGCTTTGGTTCATCCAACCTCCATTCATACAAACCTCAGTTTTTGAGTTTGTATCAAAGATGCTCGAATATCTAAAACTTATATACCTTGTTGCAAAAAAAAAAAAAAAAAAAAAAAAAAAAAAAAAAAAAAAAAAAANAGAAGAAGAAAGACAGAAGGGTTCTGGATTTAAAAACTTTAAATGCGATTGAGATTACTTACTAACTAAAGGCAGTGACGGTACTGCTTTTTCAAACATTAGATACTCATACGATACGGGTCTTTGACTGGCTGTGGTAAACAAGACTTGTTTATATGGTGCAAAATTGACCACCCAATTTCTTCCTTTTTTTTAATAGAGCTTCTTTATTCTTTTGACTACGGTGGGAAACTGAGTTCAACTGAGCTTTCTTTTTTTTTTCTTTCTTCGCGGCCCATGTGTTTTTGAATCAGGGATGCTAACAAATTAATACTTTTTTGCAAGTAGTCTCCTTCAATGTCAGGGCTATAACTCGGGACTTGAATGCATAATTTATATGCATGCTAAATGTAACATACACGTATACTCTCGCTAGCTACAGCCATCTAGGTTTGGAAAAAGATAGCGCATCCTACGGAGTGGTAATGGAACTGAATCAGGAGTGTGGCTGTATGGAATACACATATACTCTAACGTATCTTCTCCTCTTCTGGCGGAATTCAAGATACTGCTATAGGTAATGGCAAGGTCGTTACGGTTAGGATTTTTATTAATGAACTTGGAATGGATTATTTTCAGTTGATTAAACTGATTGAAAAAAGAAGAATTACCAAATTTGGCTTCATAATAGGAAGATTTTATCTAATTACGTTCGATATTTGTTAAATTTTCGTTATTTTTTTACCTCGTGTTTTTAATGTATGTATTGATCTTCCTGTTTAGTAATATATGGTGTTTTCATGGTAAAAAAAAAATTCTTTAGACGAAGCAATTATTCACGTTGCTTTTTTCATAAAATAATTGAGGTTCTACAAAATCATCTGAAAATTAAGTTTATTTTTTTTTCTATTTCACATCATCTGAAACAAAAATGGGTTCAATTTTTTTTTGTTTTGTTGATAACTCAAGTTATTTTAAAGGTTTTCTATATCCAAAAACTAATTATAGGGTTTGAAAAAACCATGTTAAGTTACTTGACTTCTGGTGGCTGATGGTACTCAAATCCAGGTGGCATAAGGTTCAAGATTGACACGAACCATTATTCATTTTGAAATAAAACCATGCATTGAATACAATATAATTGTCAAGATTCCTTTCTTGAAACATTTAAAATTTAGATTTTTCTTTTTGACACTAACTGATATCAAGTTTTTGTCAAAATTTCACTTTCACTCAAATCTTCGGCCCACATGAAAATGAGAAAGCTACAACTTTTGTTTTGTTAAAATCTAAGATATTCAATGAACGTTTAGTTTGTTTGTGTTTGCTTGGTTTCTTACAAAAAAGGTTGACAATGTTGGGTGTGTGTCGTACTCTTGTCGTCAGCCAGTTGTCTATTGGAGAAATAACAAAAGTAAAAAAATAAAGAAAGAGGAAAAAGACAAAAAAATGAGAGGCAACCAGTAAGAAACTAATAATTGCGGAGAGAAAAAAAGGAGAGGAGAAACGAATAATTGCCGAAGAAAGAAAAAGAGAGTAATTAAGAAAAAAATATACAGAAAGTAACCCATGTGGTTTTGTGCACACGTGCAACTCTCCACTCTCTTAATGTGTTAAAAACTTACAATTAGTTTGAATCACTATTTAAGTACTTCATCCCCAAGACCTCTAAAGTCAGTTTCCAATAATTATAACAATAAATTGCGTTTGATTAGCCGTTAACTTTTTGTGGTCAACAAAAAACATTTATTATCTAACTTTAAAATTTAAAAATTTAAAATATATTTTCTAAAACACACAAAATCATTACATTTAAGAAGATATGCTGCAAGAAAACAAGATTATAAATTTTAATTTATATATTAAACTTTTTGTAACAAAAAAAAATCAATTTTGGTATTTTAACTTTTACATTTAAATTACAAAATCTATTTTCAACCAAATTATTTTGGTTTAGTGATAAAAGAGAATTAATAAGTTTATGACACCTAAATTTAAATAGCAACCAAAATTCCAATAATTTAACATAACTTTCTCGTACTTTAAAATTAGTATTTGGATATAGGAAACTTTTAGAATCACCTAAATTATTAAAAAGTCTATTTTTGATAAATTAAACTTTTGAGTCTGTTTAAAAATATAATCCTAATTCAATTTCATTGTTATGATTATATGATTTTGTTTATTAATTTTAGACTTTTGGTGATAATCAAGTTTTACAAATCTTTTTTTTTTTGCAAGTATAGAGATAGAGCCTTTGTTTTCTTCTAGTTCGATATTACAATCATTTTGAACTGGTGAAATAACAGTGTTTTTAAATTGAACTGTTTTATTTAGATATCACGTATTTTAAAAATTTGAAAGAAAAGCTAGCAAACTCAGAGGCATAAACATTGGGAGAATCTTGAATTTTCGGGTATTTAAGGAAACAAAAGAATAATACTACAGTTGTTTTTAGCTTCTTAGCTTAAGAAAAATTTAAAATTTCATTAGAATATAAATATAATTTTTTTTTAAAAAGAACATAAATACATTATGAGCCGAGTGAGTACAAATAAGTGAAAAAACAAATTATTTATACACAAATTCTCTTTCTCCTCCTTCTTCTTCTTCTCTTCCTTTCTTCTCTGACAAAGTTATGGGAGAACAGCAAATCTCAGCTACAGTCCCGCGTGACAGAACCGATGAACAGGTTTAGATTAATGTTTATCAATTTTGATTTAGTCTCTGCTTTATCTTTTTCTTTGAAATTCTTTTTTTTCCTTTCTACACTGAATCTTGTTTCTCACTTTATCTCACAATTTTCTTGTTATATAAATCAAGAAACTGATGCATTTCATAAATTTTCCATTTCTCACCTCGAGAGAGATTACTGTTCATTCCCTTACCGTCTTTCAAACATTCTGTTTTCTTGAACACATCAAGAATCACTTGTCAGCATCTCATAACTCTGTTCACAGTTAGTTTCGAACTATCTTAGAGATCTGTATAGAGACCATCACATAATTCAAGATCTTTCTTGAAAAAAGAAAAACATAACAGTGTAAGAATTTTTGGTATGATGATTGATCGCTTTGTTGTAGGCAATCTTGGCTTTGAAGAAAGGTGCACAACTTCTGAAATGTCGGAGAAGGGGTAACCCAAAGTTCTGTCCGTTTAAACTCTCCATGGTAAGTTCTTTTGGATCTTTCAATCGAAATATCTCCAAATGTAGAAGCCAAAGAGAGAGTAATCATTTCTCCGTTAAAAGGGTTTTAATAAGGTTATTTTGCTTCTTCTTGAAGGATGAGAAGTATCTGATTTGGTACTCAGGACAAGATGAGAGACAATTGAGATTGAGTTCGGTTATAACGATTGTTCGAGGACAGATCACGGTATGTAACAGATAAACTTTCTTTTCTTTTTTCATTAAGGTTTAAAAGCTGATGATGAAATGTTTCTCTCTTTTTCTTAGCCAAACTTTCAGAAACAAGCTCAACCAGATCGAAAAGAGCAGTCGTTTTCACTCATATATGCAAATGGAGAACACACTCTTGATCTAGTAAGTTTTGTCATATTTAGCAACACCAGGACTTTCTATAAATGTTCATGAAAATGTTTTGGTGGCTATGTAGATATGCAAGGATAAAGCACAAGCAGACTCTTGGTTTAAAGGCCTTAGAGCTGTGATAACAAGGCACCACAATGCTAGATCTTCTTCTACGAATCTACGGACGAGCAGAGGAGCTCAAAGTTGCATTAATAGCCCTGCGGGTTTCATCCGGAGGAAACAGAATCTTGGACTTCTTGAAGAAACCCCTGACTTCACTCAGGTAACTAAAACACTTTCTTGCCTTGATTTTTGTTTCACCGTTCATATATTGTTTCGATTCTTGATGTGTGTATTGTTATGTTCTTGAAGATACGCAGTTTATGTGGAAGTCCATCTACATTACTTGAGGATCGGTGTTTATCAAACGGGTTGTCATGTTCTTCAGACAGTTTCTACTCCGTTGAATCAGCTGCTTCTGATGGCTTTGGTCCAGTTTCTCCTTACTATGAAGCAGATTATAATATCAGGAACTCAGATTGTGACCGGACAGGTTCAGAGCTTTCCAAGCATTCATCACAGAGATTTTCTATTTCTCCTCCTCACATTATAACTCAACCAAATGCAAGATCCAATGTCCTCAAGGACATAATGATATGGGGAGCTACAACGGGTCTTATCGAGGGATCAAAGAATCAGAACGATGCGTTATCTCCTCAACTCTTAGAATCCGCCACCATGTTTGATGTACAAAGTATCTCGCTAGGTGCAAAACACGCTGCGTTGGTTACACGACAAGGTGAAGTGTTTTGTTGGGGCAATGGAAACAGCGGTAAGCTTGGACTTAAAGTTAACATTGACATCGACCATCCAAAACGAGTTGAATCACTCGAAGGTGTTGCTGTTGGATCAGTGGCTTGTAGTGATCATCAAACATGTGCTGTTACTGAATCCGGAGAGCTGTATCTATGGGGAATAGACGGTGGAACCATTGGAGAATCAGGAAGACAATTCTTAACTCGGAAAATCTCCGATGTTTTTGGTGGTTCTTTGAGTGTTTCTAGTGTCGCTTGTGGCGCGTGGCACACGGCTATTGTGACTTGTTCAGGTCAGCTTTTCACTTACGGTAGTGGAACCTTTGGAGTTCTTGGACATGGGAGCCTTGAGAGTGTTACAAAGCCGAAAGAAGTGGAGTCTTTGAAGCGAATGAAGGTATTATCTGTCTCTTGTGGACCGTGGCACACTGCTGCAGTTGTGGAAACCGCTATCGACCGTAAGTATTACAATGCTAAGAGTTGTGGAAAGTTGTTTACTTGGGGAGATGGCGATAAAGGAAGGTTAGGACACACGGACAGCAAGAGAAAGCTCGTGCCAACTTGTGTTAACGAGCTTGTTGACCATGACTTCATTAAAGTCTCATGTGGATGGACTTTAACGGTTGCACTCAGCAATAGAGGGACAGTTTATACAATGGGAAGCTCGATCCACGGGCAGTTGGGATGTCCACGGGCAAAGGATAAGTCAATAAATGTGGTTTTAGGTAATCTAACGAGACAATTCGTGAAGGACATTGCTTCAGGTTCACATCATGTAGCTGTTCTAACTTCGTTTGGAAATGTTTATACATGGGGAAAAGGCGCGAACGGACAACTTGGAGTAGGCGATGTTAGAGATAGAAACTCGCCGGTTCTTGTTGAGTCTTTAGGTGATAGGTTAGTAGAGAGTATAGCTTGCGGGTCGAACTTGACGGCTGCGATTTGCTTACACAAAGATATCTCTTTGACTGATCAAACCGCTTGCAGTTCTTGCAAATCAGCTTTTGGATTCACAAGGAAAAAACACAACTGTTACAACTGTGGTCTCTTGTTCTGCAACGCATGTAGTAGCAAGAAAGCTGTCAACGCTTCGTTGGCACCTAACAAAAGCAAGCTTTCTCGAGTTTGCGATTCTTGCTTCGATCACCTATGGAGAATAACCGAGTTTTCAAAGAATGTTAAGATGGAGAATCAGACTCCAAAGATGCAGTTGGTTGCTACTACAAGAAGGGTATCTGATGAATGGACAGAAAATGAATCAGTGAGTCTTCCACAAGCTAACCTACCTTCAGATGGACAGCCTCGATGGGGACAAGTCTCTGTTCCTTCTCTGTTTCATTTTGATAATATGTCACTCTCTTTGACAAGTCCTATGAATCTATCGGTCTCATCCAGACGACCATCTTCTACAAAGATTTCAACCTCGTCTGAGTCTAATAAGATCTTAGTAGAAGAAATCGAAAGGTTAAAAGGAGAGGTAAAGTACTTTATTTTCTCTTACAAGTACCTATAGCAACATATAACACACTAAAGATTCCATTATTTTTGTGACAATGTAGATACGAAGTCTCCAGAAGCAGTGTGAACTTGGTAATGAGAAGATAGAAGAATGCCAAAGAGAGCTTGAGAAGACATCAGAGGTTGCCAAAGAAGAAGCTGAGAAGTCTAAAGCCGCTAAAGAGATAATAAAAGCTATGGCCTCAAGGGTAAAGATACTAATTATTTTTCTGTTTTAAAAAAGATACTAATTAATAAGCATAGTTTGTGACTGCATGCATTTCTCTGCCTCTTTGCTTGCAGCTTCAAACAAATAAGGAGAAACCGAGTAATACTAAGACCGGTATTGCGTGCAATCCTTCTCAAGTGTCACCAATCTTTGATGATTCAATGTCCATTCCATATCTCACACCAATCACCACGACTTGTTCACAATCTGAAACCAAACAAGTTGTAGAAAAATGTGTCACGAAGTCCTCAAACCGTGACAGCAACATTAGGCTATTAGTAGATGCATCGCCAGCTATCACAAGAACAGGGCGTCTACAAAACGGAACACAAGAATCGACAGCGGAACAAGTGGAGCAATATGAGCCTGGTGTATATATAACTTTCACGGCCTTGCCTTGTGGTCAGAAGACGCTTAAACGCGTACGATTTAGGTAAAAATATTAAGTGTGCTTGATTTAGTTATGTCAGCTTTAAAATATGCTTACGTGTTAATTTTATTATTACTTATTTTGGTTGCAGTCGAAAGAGGTTTTCAGAGAAGGAAGCACAAAGATGGTGGGAGGAGAAGCAAGCTTTGGTCTATAACAAGTATGATGCGGAAAACTAACTCTAAATGTAATTTTTTTTCTTTGTTAACAACACTAAATGTTATTGATTTTGATGTCTATTAGTGATTAAATATAATTGGGAAAAATTGTTATATCTTCAAATTTAAATATAAATCAAAAAATTTGTGCTCTGGCCACAGGGTCACCGGTCCACGATAATTCAAAATTATTTGTACCCTGGTCTTAAACTGTTTTTGGTACCAAGTGTTATTTTTTAATTTAGAATTTTCAAAGTCTACCTCTAGCTACCGAAGAAGATCATGGGCTGAACTCCCATAGCCTTCTAAAAAAGGTATTAATTTTGGTTTGGTTTCCGGTATATATAATATTAGAGGGTTTCTTACTTTCTTTTATTAAATTATCTTTTGTTTGTTATGGTAGTTTTGTGTCTTAATATTATTGTTATATTCAATTCTTTTTTATGAGGTATGACATAATTGAAACAGATGGATATCAAAACGAGTGAAATAATCGGATGAGCCAAGTGTCAAGTTTTTAGAGTGAGTTTGCTTATATGGCAGATTCCATTTATACTTTGTGTATATATATGTTTATCAATTTTTAAAGTTTTGAGTCCTGGTTTTTTTTCTTTTTTCTTTTTTTTTTTTTTAATTTCTGTTGGGTGCTAATTTCTTTTTTTTTTTGTTTATTTATTTTTTTACATTTAATAAACCTACATAAATATTGTTATTAGATATAATTCAAATAAATTAGTATATTAGTTACTTAAAATGGGTGGATATTAGAATGGGTAAAATAATAGGATGAACGAAATAAAGTATCAAAGTTTTAGAATGAGCTTATTGGTATAGTAATACGAAAAGAGATTCTATTTCTATTTTATATATATATAGATAGATAAATAGGTATAGATGACATATTACAGTAAAACCTCTATAAATTAATAATATTGGGACCATAAAAATTTATTAATTTATAGAGTTATTAATTAATCGATAAATTAATATTTATTAATTTATAGAAAAATGCATTTAGTCCATAATATTTTTTAGGTTTTTTTTTGGAAAATAATGATATTCTTAGAAACTTAAAGAATTTAAATAAATCTACTAATAAAAACGACATGTACAAACCTAAAGTAATAAAAATGAAATTGTTTATCGCACTACAATAGATTTTAGTAACATATATTGAGTATTTATGTAAAAATGATATATGTTCATAAGTTCAAAATGTATAAAAAATACTTACAATCTGCAATAATGAAACTAAAAATGATATTATGATATATTTAAAAGTATTTAGAAATGAAAAATTCATCGTGTCTAAAAAAATTTATAAATTTTGAATTCAAATCTAAAATATAAGTATCACTAAAAGTTCGATATAATAAATAAAAATAGAGATAAATATTAATGGGATCTTTAGTTTAAATAAAAAAACATAATATTCATATTTAATATATTATCTTAGTAGATCTATATATATATATACGTATATATATATATATATATATAATTATTAATTTATAATTTTATTGGGACCATA
>OVBI01000411.1:0-79702 GCA_900406495.1 Sisymbrium altissimum
CCTCGCCCTTCGTGTACATCCTCCGGGGCAATTCCACCTCCATTCTGAAAATATGACTTCAGTTGTGCAGTGGGGATGTTCATGCATAAGTCTACTGTATAAGTCTAACCGTTAAGTCTACAATAAAGTTCCACATAATAAGTATATTTACGAAGTCTACCCACCTAATTTGCACTACCAAATCACTAGGCTAATTACTGAGTCCAATGAGATCTAGGTCTGAAGCATAACGTATAGATCGAACTAAGAAGGCTACTCATCCAGTGAATTACCTTTATAAATGAGTAAGAAATTCGGGTTGACCGCCGGCGTGCTAATCGTCTTCGAATGAAGGCGGGTATGATGTAACTGAAAAAGCATGAAAAAATACCAACGGTGGTGAAGTTAAACATCGGAATACTCATTCCTATACGGTATTAAAACGAAGAAACGAAGAAGCCAGATTACCGGCAGAGTAGAAGAAAACAGTATTCGCCGAGATCTGTACTAAGGTAAGAAGTGAAGTAAGTAAATAGGTTATATGCGAACATGAAAAACGAAGTACGAAGTAGGAAACAAAAGTCTACTGTCAACAAATGGAGATAGATTACCGGTTTAGGTCAGAGGAGAAAAAGGCCGGAGATAAGACGGACGGGGGGACAAGAATATCTCCAACTTACAGAGTAACACGGAAAAAAAAAACTTTAAGTTTAAAGGGATTAATTTGATTATTTCGATTACCTAATACAATTTTTGGTTAACTAGTCAATACCGGTTAAATAAATAAACGGTTCGTTATACCTACTATATAACCTCTTCCCGCTTATAATTCCTAATAAATTATATTTCCCGCCTACGCAATATGGCTTCCCTTGTACACTTCCTTATGAACAGATCGTCCGTCCACGTGTACTCCAGCAAATGAACGTATACTCGTATACTTCGGAGGCAGACTTCTCCAGTCGACTTTCATTTTAACTGAACCGTTATAATATCGGTTAAATAAATAAACAGTGTCTTACACTTACACCTATTCCCGCCTATTGACATTCTAATATTTATTTTTCCCGCCTATCGGTCAAAATTTCCCCTAATCACGTCAACTCAATCAAACCAATTTCATCCATGGACAGTTCGGGTAGCTTCTCCAAGACACTTCTATGGACAGTGCAACATACAATAGACGTCTCTGAGGGACTTTTCCCGTAGACTTAAGAACCGTCATAATTATGTCAAACCGTGTTCCCTTTTTTACATATTTCATGTAAAGTGAACCGGCATAATCTCAAATGTTCTGGTTACTATTCCCGGGTAACTAAATATACGGTGCATTACACCTTTTCCTGGGTATTGACATTCTAGTATTTATTTATTTTTCCAGCTTGTCGGCCAAAATTCCCCCCTACTTATGTGAACTCAATCAAATCAATTTCATCCATGTACAGTTCGGATAGCTTCTCCGAGACACTTTTATGCATAGTTCAACTTAATATCGTAGACGTCTATAAGGGACTTCTCCTAGAGACGTCTCAACTAGACTTCGTTCATATGTTCATTTACTATGTTCCTATGTAAGGTAAAGAACTGTACTCGGGTTATTTTCATTCAGATGTTCATTTGCATACTTCGATACGAAATCTACGAAACTGATTAAACAAACATAAAGTAAATTGATAAAACGAGCAGAGTTCATAACATAGAAATAGAAACTGAAGAAGTTCAAACAACAAAACCAAAAACAAAGATAACTGGAATAGAATAGGAACAGTCAAGCAAAGGAACAACATATTATTGTCTTAGTTAATTTTTCATTATGTCTAAACTGTGTAAGTCAGAAAATATGTTGGATTAAACTAGAAGCATAACAATGGGAACGTCTCTGTCCGTTCTGCGATCACAAATGTAGGAAAAATTGACAAACTCCATGAAGTGTCTGTTGTTGATAGGACGGATTATCCTTATTCATGTGTCTTCACAAACCTCGAGCATGAACCTAGACGAGGATGGTTTGAAACCTCCAACGCGCAAGGTCACCTCAACGTTTTCAATTTCAATCCAACTCCCTTCCTGTCTCTGTAATCCCTCATACGAGGGTGTATACCCTGGAACCACACACATCTCCAACTTCGTTCCCTTTAAAGTAAAAGTAACTGAGGCTTAAAAAAATGAAGAGTTTCAATTGATACTTACGGTCTCGTCTCCTACCACGAACGACCAGTACTAACCAATGGAAGTAATAAAAAATGAAAACACCCAAAGGATCTTCACTTTCAATCTCCAGTGGATGTCCGGTTGAATGTTTCAGAAGGTGGTGTGGTTGTTCCATTTTTTTGTTTGTTTGAGGAATGAAAAGGTTTTTGCTAATTACTTCTTTTCTCTGTAGTTGTAGACAGAAGATAATGATAATTAGAAGGTAGAAGACCGTGTTATTTATAGACGAATGGTGTACATTGAACCGATATCGACAACTTAACAGTCGTGATGTTTAATAAATAAACTGTCAGTTAATTGGCCAAAACTGAATCGGTACAATTCATCCGGAGACTTCATCCACAGACTTCACCCATTACCTTCGCTTTTTAAAAAATTTGTGTCTCGGGGTTCACCCAGAGACTTCATCCACAAACTTCTTTTGTGTGTCAGTTTTAAATCATCCACACGTAACAGCAAACGTCATGTCACAAAATTATGTACGATACTTTACAAGTAGTACGTCATTCTCAATATTAATTATAGTATTCCTTCCTTTTATTTGAATTTCAAACATCTTTCATAGTCTACCAAGCTGTTCTTCTACACAACTCTCTAATTTGATTTGCAATCTTCCTTATAAGCTCCATTTTTTTTTTACAATCGAATTTTAATAATTGATGTCTCACACTGGAGTAAGGGTTCGAAGTCAACCCACGAAATCTATTAAAAATGAATTCAATACATTTAACACTTCATTACACGATCGGTTTTAGGTTAGAATCGTCGTTCTGAATTTGGTGTCTACTGAAGTTTACGTGTGACGTCTACATTCGAAGTCTACCAATGACGATATGAAAGTTTATACCCCCTTTAAAAAAGGACACAATCAAGGGTCCCAGATTATACAACCTTTCATCTACGGAACCAACAACAAATGTACGTTAAGAGAACTATGAGGATTATACCAGAGAATATCACATTCTCTACCTCCCCGCCTCTACGACGAGTTGGCAGAAGTAGCTCCTTCACCTGAGCTTTCAACTTAGATATCTCCTGCTCAGCCCAAAGTAGTTCATCTTTTTCCTGGATGGCTATAATAGAAGTCCTTTGTAATTGCTTGAAATGCCTCCATAATAGCCTCATCCCACCACTTGATAATATGGTCGCCACCATCCTATACAAATAAAAAAACAAATAAGAACATGTTTATGATCAAATAATAAATATACATTACTCAATAAACCACACACTCTCAAAATCTTTTTGTTCGTGCATCCAAAGTAAAGCCTGCCAGGATTCTCATCTGTAGTGGCTGATTTAATCACAGTTACCAACCCGCATAAACATTGATCAGGAATTCCAATTTCCGCCGACGAAAAGAGTTCACTTCGGTTACATCACCATTCCATAAAGACACGGAACTACTAGATGGCTGACTGTAACTGTATCTGCCCATTGCTGAGTGTAAAATCAAGGATAAATATAACATTATGAGGAAATTTATATATCCGAACATAATTAGTTAAAAGAGTTATAAAACGAGAGGAGAATACTTATCTTTACTTGAGTTTGGAAGACGGAAGCCAATCTGTATCAGATAATATATGACAAACGTAAGAAACGGTATGTGACCCATTTCAAACCAAATAGCATACGACAATCACGCTTAAAAGGGGACAGCGGAAACTTACTTTCGCCGGAGAATTTTGAAGAGAGAGAGCGAGAGCGACGACAACACAAAATGTTGAACAAAACTAGGGTTTCCAAACTTAGGTTATATATAAGGTTACGGATTCGGTTAGGTTAAAATCGGTACGCATTTGGTTAGGTTAAAATGTCGGTTACCTTAAATTGTCGGTTAGGTTAAACTTGTCGGTTCAATTAATAGATGGCATAATGAAGTCTACCTACACAAACTAAAAAACGATGGAGCCTAATCAACATTTCCTAGTTTAAATTAACTCATTTTATTTTATATTGATGAAATTAGTCTATGTGATTATTATTTGATCAAAACTTTACTCAAATTATTTTTTTATAATTTTTAATTAAAATTAAAGATATAATTACAAAGTAGACTTCTTTTGAAATCTACTAAGGAGACTTCTGTAGAAATCTACCTAAACAAAGCCTAAATCTTATATTTATAGCCTAATCAACCTTTCCTAATTTAAATTGACTAATTTCTATGTAAATTTATTTTATAGAGATAAAATTAGTCTATGTGGTTATTGTTTGAGCAGAAGTTTAATCAAATTATTTTTTATAATTTTGTTAATTAAAATTTAAGATATAATTACATATTAGACTTCTTTCTCGGTTTACAAAGTTGACTTCATTCGTAATCAACCGCGGTGACATCATGTGCATATTTCCCGGGGTTACGTCTGTCATTTCTTGTTCTGTTTTTTATTTGGTCATAAGAGAGTCAACTGTAATTTCACTACCCTTAGTAGTCATTTTTGTCATATGTCCAATTTGGGGTCTAGTTTTGCATTTAAGACCAAATAAAGGTCTAAAAAGAGCAATTCTCCCTTTTTTTTAATGACAACTTTGTACTTCTAGATAGATTTGAAAGGTTAAAATGTTCGACTCGAGTCTAATATGAAAACATTTATAAGATGTAATATCATGTAAACAAATAACTTATATATAGAAGATAATGAGTTATCTACAAAAACTATCAACGTTATAGAAAGATTGTTAGAATTATATTTTTTTAAGCCATAAGAAAAATAACAAAATAGTTTATATGATGTAATATATATATATATAGAAGTAAAAAATAAAGTTATAAATTTAGAATAAAATGTTGCTAAATATACCAAAAAGAAATTATAATTTTTATTTATTAAAAACAATTATAATAAATTTAAACAACAAACATGTTAAATAAAAGATGTTTTTTGTGGAAAAAAAAACATGTTAAATAAAAAAATATGTAAATATTAAAAAATTTCTATGTGTAGCATAGGTGAAAAACATAATACCTGCAGCCATTTTCTTCACAATATATTAATAATGATAGTTTCTTTATCTCCCACGCCTACAACCTCTTTGTCACCCACGCCTGCAGCCGTTTCTTCATCTCTCACCATCACCATCTGATCAACTATTTTTCTTTCTCTGCTTGAAAATCAACCATCTTTCTTTCTCTGCCTGGATCTTTATGCTCATGGTGGTCAATCCTTCGATTTATTGGGTAACCAATCGTATATCGGGTCAAACCCAAAACCGGATCGATACCTATGGCTCTCAAAATCAATTCCCATAGGATAAATAGCCTAAAACCAAATCTGATCCGAATTATTGGGTCGACTTTGTTTTGGGTATTCAGATCCGGTTTTAACGTCTAGGCATAAAAGTGCAACAAGAATTTTTTATTTACTCACTTCAAAAAGCCCTAGAGAACCATGTATAATGTATATAATATATGTAACAGTTAAAGATTCGGAAACCCTATAGATGAAAAAGGGCTAATAATGGGCTTAAAATTCCAGTTCTTGCATTCTAGCCTCTTATGACATTTAAAATTATATAATTTCTAGACCAGTTCGGAGGTTGATCTGCTGTGAAAATGCTTCTAAGAAGGAGGTGATTTGCTATCCAAGTCGCAGCTTTACTCACTGTCAAAACTATAAGAAATGGCATATCAAGCTTCTTGAGATATAATTGTGTTGAGAATGCATGTATACAAAATGTTACACATGATAGATGCTCAAAGTTCTTTACAACAGCATCCACTTTGTTTAATATGGAGTTTGCTCAAACAATCATCACGATGGATTTTGAATTGTGGGTTTCGATGTTAGACTACTTGAGGATGTCAAAATTCAACTACATCATCAATATAAATTTGTGAATTATCATACAAAGTTAGCTTTAGATATCAATAACATAGTGTGGTAACTGGTAAGGTTAACTTGTGGATTGTCGATGATGTAGAGAAAATCGGATGGTTGACTCGACTCTATCAGATTTATGTTTGTATCATATCTTGGGGGAACAAATTCTGGTCATAAAAGTAGATTCAATAAAGAGTTATCATGATAAACCTATAACAAAGAAGAAATGCAATACCAAGATAAATAAGTACAAAGTGGGATCAAGTTGCGGTTTCAGACTCGGAAAGGTGAACGATGGTTCTTTCCATCGGGTCAAACATGATTTCAAACACAAAAATGAGCCAATGACTAATTCAAAAAGGTAATGAATGTGTTTTAACAGCCAAATCTACAAGTACTTGCACTATACTTCTGAACTCAATTTTTCTCCCAAAATTTGTTTCTTAAATCTTGTAAAAAGACCTTAAAATCATCAATACTATGTTAATCTGTTTACTCTCGCAAAATCCTTGTTTTTATGTTTTACTGTGCACTTTTCTTTAGTCTAAATAATATCTTCAATTTTTTTTTTGAGGTCATTCACTCTTTTGTGTCCTGAGCCAATCTATGTCCCTTCACAATCCATATTTATGACTTTTGACTGTTGTAGTTTCTATTACAACAGTTTGGTGCTACAAGGAAAGGGTTAGACAGACTAAACTGCAACATAGAAGAAACTATGATTGGTAGGCAGGACATTCAGAACGATCTTAAACTTCCTTGCAATGAAGCAGTAGGATACACCAGAATGAAACGTCGATGAAGTCATGACGACCATTACTAAGTAAATTGATGAAGTAACCAGCAAATTGCCGACCCTGTCATAAACAATCATTGATTTATGATCAGAAGTAGCACGCATTACTAAGTAAATTGATGAAATAACCAGCAAATTGCCGACCCTGTCATAAACAATCATTGATTTATGATCAGAAGTAGCACGCATCCCAGACATAATAGCCCAATACACACTACAAACATTCTTTCCAAGATCCCCAATAGGTTGAACTCCACTATCAAGATAAGAAACCTCAATAGGTATGAACGCAAAGGAATGGCCAAAACTTAAATGTAACATCAGTCAGCATGCATGGGCCTTGGTTTGACTCCGCATATCAATAGTGAAGGAAGCCATCCCACCATGTATCCATTATTAACGATCAAAGGGCCCACAATGTTGTTCCCTTACGTTTCAATGGTCAGAAAAGCCACAATATGCTGCCTCCCTTGTCAACACAAGGATTGAGCGACATCTACACCTCGGTCCCACTACTACCATGTTTTCCTCCTTTTTTAAGGATAGAGCAGAGAAGAATCTTGATGCTGGAGTCCACAGGGGTGATTAATGGGTTTTGATATGAGTCAAGGTTCAAGGAGGATCTCACCGAGGTAATACAGAGGTGAATAGGCACGAAGAAAGGTCTTAGACTCAATGAGACAAACAGTCCAGCTCTACGCACAGGGTCAAATCTATTGTCAAACACCGAAATGAGCCAACAACTAATTCAAAAGTTAATGAATGTACTTTGACTCGTAATGCCCGAATCTAACAAATTAAAAGGCAATAAATGCTGAATACAGTGGACTAAATGAGAGAGTTAAACATTATTTTAGATTCCATGTAGGAGGAGAGATCAACAACAAAGGAGATCATCAAATACAACACTTGCATTTCACTTCTCAAAAAATAATATTTCTCTATAATTTTTTTTTTCCGAATCCAGTATAAAGGCATTAACATCACCAATATTACAGCACCTTTCCTCTCGCAAAATCCTTGTTTAGACTCTAAATTAATTAGCAGGATCTCAGTAGCTAGTTACCGCTCTTCAACAAAATCATCAGAGATTCAGAAGAACAACAGCATGAACGGATGGGATTTGGTGGAGCATCCCAAGAACGTACCCTCCACCATCATCACAGTCCGGAGATGTTGAATACTGACCGTGTGATATGTTTATTGATGCCAAGAAGAAAAATGAAAGATTAATTATTGCATGTTTAATGAAGCAAAAACTTTGGTATATATTGTCTTACAATGTACAGAAACACAGATCATCAGTATATTCTATTTCAACCGAACAAGACCAAACTCGAAACTTAAATCATTATATTTTCGGTTTGATAGTTAGAAGAATTTTCTGCAATTAAAGTATTTCACTCTTATAATGCTTTGGTTTTGGACCTTTTGGTTTCAGGTAATTTCCTTTTGTATTTCGATTTAGCTTTAGTTTTCTAAAGGGATGTATTCAATCCATGATTTAGAGAGATTTGGAGTGATTTGTGTTAAAAAAAACAAAAAATTCACTATTGTTCAAAAATGAAATTTA
The DNA here is from genome assembly GCA_900406495.1 of Sisymbrium altissimum. Classification (NCBI taxonomy): domain Eukaryota; kingdom Viridiplantae; phylum Streptophyta; class Magnoliopsida; order Brassicales; family Brassicaceae; genus Sisymbrium; species Sisymbrium altissimum. The sequence goes on from OVBI01000411.1 coordinate 8,387, forward strand.
AAAGATATATAAAAATTCAGTGTTATTGAACTTGTAATTTTATAATCCATTATTATTGGAAATATTTTAAATAATAAAATTTAGGAGATTTGCTATAATTTAGGGGGTGTTATTCATTGATTGATTTAGAAATATATATGAGATTTATAAATTTAAGTAAAATATTCTGATTTCCAAATCCAATAATAAGTATGTATAAATCCGAGGGTTTTCTTTCGGATTTTAATCTGTGTTTTTAATAAATAAATTCATTCAAATCTACCCAAATTCATTATAAAATCAAATCCATTAATAAATCTATAAGATTGAATAACACATGATTTTAATTAGGATTTATAAATCATAAAACCAATAACACATGATTTTAACATGGATTATAGAATCATGAAACCAATAACACTGGATTTCATTAAGATTTTTAAATCCATTAAAATACATAAACTAATAACCCACACTTAAGGTGATTTGCTGGGATTCCTTAGTTAAAAATATAAAAATCCAGATCTCATGGTTTTATATGGAATTCTAGAATGATTTAATAAAAATTATAGGAACTTTCCTATTCGATCCAAAATCATCCAAAAACTTACTCAAAATCAAATCATCTCAAATTCTCTCAAATATCATACTGCAATTTAATTGCTTATTTCTCATAGATTTCAAGGGAAACCTAGAGAGAATTTCCTCTATCAACTTCCTAGGAAGGTTGGTGATCATCATCGACATTGTTTCAAGGTGCAATACGAATGTTTGTTTGTTCTCTTCAAAAAGATCTAGAGAGGCTATGTATTTATAAATTACTAGGATAATACCTGCGCTTTTGCGCAGGATTAATTATTATTTAAAAATTAAACATTAAATTTTAAAATTTTAATATCTATAAATTTTTATAATTTAACATGTGGTTAAAAATATAATTTTAATTTTTTTAGCTTTATCTTCAATTATTAAATTTTTTAATATTAGTGTCACACATTTTCCTTATGGTTTTTTTAATTTAGTCAAATGACAAAGTATTATAAATATAAATTATGATTCTAAAATTATTTTTTAAAGTATAATGATTCTAAAAAATTTTTAAAAAATATGATTCGTTAATTTTTGGCCAAAAACATAAATGTAGAAATATATTTTTATATATAAAAAATTATATTAGTTAATTTTTATTTTTCATCCTTCATTTGAAAAAGGAAATTTATTTGTTCTTTTTATGAATAATAGATTTATTATTAATTTAATAATAAATATTTGAATTATTTACCATATTAATAGGAATAATATAGATTTAGTTGATTTAATTTAAAATATCTATAATTGATTTTTAGTTGTTTGACAATAGAGATAAGAAATAAAAAATAAAAAAAATATCTAAAAAAATGAGTAAATGACACATCAGCAAAATAACCTTTTAAATTTTTAATATCTATAAATTTTTATAATTTAACATGTGGTGAAAAATATAATTTTAATTTTTTGAGCTTTATCTTCAATTATTAAATTTTTTAATATTAGTGTCACATATTTTTTTATGGTTTTTTTAATTTAGTCAAATGACAAAATATTATAAATATAAATTATGATTCTAAAATTATTGTTTAAAGTATAATGATTCTAAAATTTTTTTTAAAAAATATGATTCGTTAATTTTTGGCCAAAAACATAAAAGTAGAAATATATTTTTTATATATAAAAAATTATATTAGTTAATTTTTATTTTTCATCCTTCATTTTAAAAAGGAAATGTATTTTTTATTTTTATTAATAATAGATTTATTATTAATTTAATAATAAATATTTGAATTGTTTACCATATTAATAGGAATAATATAGATTTAGTAGATTTAATTTAAAATATCTATAATTGATTTTTAGTTGTTTGACAATAGAGATAAGAAATAAAAAATAAATAAATAAAATATCTAAAAAAATGAGTAAATGACACATCAGTAAAATAACCTCTAATTGCTTCTTCTTTAATATATAGTAGATGTAGTAATTACAGATTTGTAAACCCTATCAATGAATTTGGATTAATAATGAGATTAATGTTTTAATCTCTATAATATTATTTAAGAACTCAGTTTTTTTGTTTGTCACGTTCATGTTAATTTTTACTGAGGTCGATTATAAAGATACTTTTAATGAATTCTAATTATTATATTTAATTGTCATTACTATAAATAAATTAATCTTTTTTAATAATTTTTAAATAACATTATTAAAAGGGAATAAATTTTAAACATAATTTGTTTTTGAATATATATAAAAAACGAAAATTCCAGAAAGGAAATTTTTATTTAAATCATAATAAAAGGAAATAATTTTAAAATAATTTCAATTATTATGATTCCAAATAAAAAGGTTAAAGTAATCAAGATTTACAACAAGTGAAGACTGGGTTGATAACGACTAAATTAGAAGTATTTGAAAACGTAAAAATGTTTTTTTATATAAAAAATTTTAAAAACGTTAAAATTATTCCAAAAATATTTGTATATATATATAAAACGTTAATTCCACATAAAGAATTCTGACAATCATAAATTTTCAAAAAATGCTCAGTTTGGTTCGCTTATTCACTGAACCGATCAACATTTTCGTATTCTTTCCTAATTTTTATCCAAAATATATAGAATTTTATGAAAATAGATTTAAAAATCTAATTATAAGACCGAACTTAATAAAAAAAAATTTTAAATATAATCTGATTTTACCCTAATTAAGAGGAAAAATGTGTTTTACTTTTAAAAAACTTTTGTAATCCAATATACCCAAAAGAAAAGAAAACCTGGACTTATCCAAACTGTTATACATAAAATCACATGTCTAATTAAAAAAACAAAATAAATTTAAAATAATATTTCATATAATTTTCGTAAATATAAATTATATAACAATTTAAAAATAGAAACAAATAAACGTGAATATTAACCATTTATTAACATTTAGTTATTATGTTAATATTCATATCCGCACATGAGTTTTCAAAAGGTTACTTGTTTGGTTCGTTTATGCAATTCCAAACTGATCTATACTTAGGTGTTTCTTAATTTTATTTTTCCAAAATAACATATATCAAATTAGATAAGTTCATACAAAAATTGATTTAAAAATCTAAGAGAAAGTAATTCGGAGAAATATATACCACTTGTAAATCTAAAAAATGAATAACCGAACCGAACTAAATTCTGAAAATCACATGTTCAATTAAGACAAAAACCTAAAATTATTAAAAACAATCTTCTATTTATGCACGTACATATAATTGAAAAAGAACTAAAAACTTATCTTATTACATAAAACTTGATATCTCAAAGTTAGTAAATAATATGATCGTGATAACTAGCAATAGATAATTTAAGATGTTGACATGTGTCAAAATATATTTTATTTTATCAAAATTTTGTTGATATTAACGAAAAGAAAAATTATAAAATTACAAATTTGAAGAGTTTTCCTTTTAATAATAGCCAAAAAGGAAAATCATAAAAGTAAAGCATAGACCAAAAGAGATTAAAAGTTTCTTCAAAAAAAATGATAATTATAAAAGTGTTATAAACCAAAAAGGGTTAAAACTTTTTTTCTTCTAAAAGAAATTCTAAACCCCAATAATTAGAAACATTCACATTTTTATAAATGAATATATTCTCTCATAATTTTTCATCAAACACAATAAGACAACAAAAAAGAATACTATATATGTTTTCCAATTTTAATATTTTTTAGTATTATGTTAACACATATAAAGTTTAAATAATAATACGTTAAATTAGTTAACGTAATAAGTTAATACGTTAATGTCCTAAGTTAACACCTCAATATATGATAATTCTTTTTTTTTTTTTGAATTACTAAGAGATCCTGGGCCGAAGCGCATACATATCCTCAAATCCGAAATCACAGCATGTAATATTAGTTTCATCTCAAGCGTCAGTCGAACCAGTGACCTCCAAGCTTTATATAAGTTAACGCCTCAACATATGATGATATTTTTATTTTCACTTCTAATTCAAATAATTTTAATATTTTTTCTAGAAAATGATTTCATTAAAGAAACAATGGATCCATCAAATTATTTTTGCGTACGGTTCATTAAGAAATTTCACTAATAAATTATCTTTAGTTTCAAATAATATTATATTTAAAATATTTTTTGAAAAGCATTAATTTACAGAATTATTAGGTAAACTAAATCTCATTTCAAATTTTTTAAATTGTTTTATATGTTTCTTAGATTTCTTAACTACGGTTATGAAAAAAAAATATTTTGAAAAATTTAATGTGAAATTTAATAGAAATTTTAAATATAAGATGAATATTTATTATGATAATGTTAGTTATTTCATTACAATTTGTTATTGTGTGTGACTTTGTGTTAAAAGATTTATTTTTAATATTAATATTTTTAATTATAAAATATAGACATCATATTTTTTTAGAGGATTCCTGAATATTTATTCATAAATTATATTTAGTTTCAAAGTATAATATTTAAAATCACACTGAAATTTTTTTATTCATTTAGAGGCTCTACCTTTCATAATATTTCTGGGTTTATGAATTTTCCGAATTTCTTAATTACATGTTATAAGAAATTATTTTTGAATCATTTAACATTAATTTTAATATTAATTTTTTATTTTTACTCGATTATTAGGTACATCTTCATCTTGTAAACAAATAAAAATGAAATATTAACCAATAATTTCAATTTAATTATTTTATAAATATTTTTATAGGTGCATGAGTAGGAAAGAATCACCTAGTTTGAAATTAAACATCATGAACTAAATTGATTAATTAGTTTCTTTTAACAAAAGGTCAAGCCGAGAAAATTTGTTTCCAACTTAAAAAAAATTCTTCTCTTCGTCGATTTGCCTCCACGCTCCAGTATACAGTATACAGGAAGGTTATTCTACAGGTGTAGAGAAAGCAGAGAAGGTATTGCTTAATCATGAACAAGATACAGTCAAAAATTGGAGTTTGAGATGATATCAAGGTTTTTTCTAGATAGATATAACTCAGTTTCTTTCTCTTTTTACCTACGACTGTTAACTAAATTAAAGAGTTGTGGTCGAATCATGCCTTTGATACAGTATGTAGTATATCTTGTTGTAACTTAAGCAGTGAAAGATGTTTGTGACAAGAAGGTATCGCTTGATTTCGTTTTTGATCCTTTGCACCAGAAGAAAGAAAGCTCTCAGTTTTGCTATCAATTTCACGGTTTGCCGTACAATGACGAATGATCTCTACTTGAATGGCCTTAAGGTGGAGGCCTTTTCTGTACCTCTACATACAAATCAAGGAAGTTCTACGTTATTGTTGGTAATAAGCGTTACGCTTTACAAGTTTATGACTCTATAAGAAACTCAAACTTGTAATCTTGTTGCGTTGACTTGTTCTACTTATTACGTAAAAGAAATTAGACATAGCTGATCCTATTTTCAGCTGTGAGGTTGAATGTGGAAAACGATCAACCGACCATGTGCTTAGCTAAAGACATGTCTCCTGCATCAAACCGTACATAAGTGAGAAGAAATTCTTGGGGCCTTATTTAAGAAATTCGAGAAATTCTTTGATGTATTCATGGACCAAGGCAATGTTAAACCTCTGATCTCAGACACTGGTTATAAATTCAGTCAGCCAGATGCTTCTTTATCTGTTTTCAAGTATCCTCTACACACTATTTGTTGATAAATTATTAAGATGACATGAAAGTAATAGAAATGGTAATCTTGTTTTCATTCATGCAAGCAGGCTCAACAATTCAAATAAATCGGTTTGGAACCCTCACTCGGTCATCTCAAGTTCCATACTAGAAAGTGCCCATCTTCCGGTACATGCTAGTTTCTCTTTCTCCTTTTATTATTTCTTAATTAAAACTCCAAACATGATCAAGTTCCATATTAGACACTTTAGACCCGACAAACAATTTGAGAATTTAAATAACTTCCAGGTATGGCGTTATAACATGTTTCAAAAATAATATTTTCTGGTAGAGGAACGCAAGTTATAACCAGGATCCGAATGAGTAACCAGTTATGTCTCTGCAACTGAATCATCAGAGATTCGAAAGTACAACGATATGAACGGATGGAATTTGGTGGAGCATCATCCCAAGTACCCGCAACCACCATCACAGTCTGAGGATATATTGTCTTACAATGTACAGAAATACAAATCAACTATAGATTCCTATTTAACCGAACAAGACCAAAATAAGACGAATCTCCTGCCTAGTACATTATATTTTAGTTTTGATAGTTAGAAGAATTTGCTGCAATTGAAGATTTCACTCTTTTACGGTTTTGGTTCTGGACCTTTTGGTTTCAGGTGGTTTCGTGTATAAAATAGCCGAAGCTGTTTCGTCATTGTTGTTATTCCCAAAAAAGCTTTTGGCACTTAGTCAAAATACATTACGAGAAAAGAATGTTTTGTTTAAAAACAAACTTTACGCTTCAATCGTTAAAAATGGTATATTGAGACTAACTATCTTGTTTTCTCCTTTTGCCTCCTCCTACAGATTTGCTATGTTTTGTTTCAAATGCAGATTGCTTGTTGACTGTGTTTTCAACTGCAGGAAGTCTCAATGCAGATTGCCGCTGACAGTGTTTTCCAGTGTGGCAAGTCTCGACATCATTTCATCGTACCGATGCTTTTCAAGCTTGCTCTGTTCTTTCCTTTTGCCTCGTGCCAATTTCTTGATTTTCACTAGACTAGGAACATAAGAGCACACATATCTTCTCCACCAGTTTCTTTCACCAAGAACAAATTTTCTTAAGTATCCTGCCTCTCCAACAATGCTAAGTGTGTGGTGATCCCTGGCAGTGTCTTCCGAAAAACCAATGGTGACTTTCTTTTCCTCGTCAATGAAGAAACCACTAGTCGTAATCGGATACTCAGGTTCCATATCCAATGTCAAGAACTTGCTCCACGAAACCTTTTCCGCCTCAACCCTAGTTGTAATCCATATGTCAACATCATATCGATTATATTGGTTGTGGGTAAGTAAAGCCGCAAGCTTCTCTTCTTTGACACAAGATAAAGTCACATCGACATGATTCCCAGCGTTAAACGGAAAAGGTAGAAGCGGCCCAAATCTCTCACTCGTATAATCAAAACAGATTAAGTGATGGTTAATTTCGTCTACTTTGACATCTAAGTTCGCTTTTGTAGCACAAAAGTAACTGTTTCCCTGGAGAGAAACGCCACCTTGACAATATGTTATGAACCAGTGTGAACGGATGTCAAGGGTCGTCCATAAACCAGAGTCAAAATCGTAGATTTCATACCACAAAAAGCGGTTGTCGGGTAGATGGTGTCCAATTTTAGCATCAAAAACCCTCAAGATTTTGTGGCTACGACAAGATTTGTTCTTCATATACACATATCCCAGAGCATACCCGTAGCTGTGCATAGACAATCCGTTTTGTTCCTGGTAAGTATACCTGGGTTTGATCCACCTTGTTTGACCCAAATACGGATTGCAAACCACAAAGCATAGTATCGTCTTCCTCTTTTAAGATGCATAACAATATACCCTCGAAGTGGAGGACTTCAGATATGTGGACTTGTTCGTTTGCAAAACTAAGTTTGCCTTTAGGCTCCGTAGATGGATCTTCGTTGACGAATAAGCTCATTAAATGAAGATTGTTCTCCATCATTACGATCATCTGAGTCTCCCCTTCCCTTGCTGCAGAAGCTTCTTCACCTATGTGCCTCTTCCAAAAACTGCGAGTTTTGAATAACTTGTTCCATGTTTTGCAAGTTAATCTCACGTCGTTTCTCATAGATTCCAATGGAACCCTAGAGAGAATCTCCTTTATCAAATCCCTTGGAAGGTTGGTGATCATCGTCGACATTGTTTCAAAGTTCAACAGGTTTTTTTTTTTGTTTGTTCACGTCAAAAAGCCCTAGAAAGGCTATGTATAATGTACATATATATATGTAAATTGGCTAATAATGGACTTATAGTTCGGTTTAATCAACAAATATTTAATGGAGAACCTTCGGTTTTAAAATGACTCAAATAAGAAAGTTCGGAATCTGTTAAGCAATTTTCCCCATTTTTATTAACTTTTTTTTGTTTTTTTTTCTTTTTCTATAGGGTTTTTTTTTCCTTAAAAAAAAATCTCTCATCAACATAAGAAGTACACTCGAACCATATTTATACATTGCAGCGTTAGATAAATTATTCATATCATCGTAATTTCCATACACTCATTGGCATCATAAAGTCAAAATCAGAGGCATCCCGATTCAATATCTCACTTGTCCAATGATTGGCTTTATTGGCAGTATCTTGATGTTGATTTTGATGAAAATTTGACTCTAGTTGATTTTGTCAGAGTCAAAATTGATTGGAACATTGACAAGCCTCTCCGGTTCAAGAGAAACTTCCAGTTTGGTGAGAATGTCAATACTATTCTTTCTTTCTGGTACGAGAGACTCTGTAATTTCGGCAACAAATGTGGTCTTCTGTTTCATGACGTCAAAGAATGTCCTCTGGCTGGTGAGGGCAATGGTGTTGACGGCGATGATCTGGACCCTCCTGGTCCTGATGACCAATTACCGGATTATAGTGATGTTATGGGCCATGATAACTCTCGCGATAATGGTCAAGAGGGTTTTTCAGAGATGTCTGCGGGTTTACCCACTGATGCAGGGGAGCACTATGTTTCTGCTAACCGCATTCGAGGAGATTTGGCTGCAGAGAATGCTCGCTTTCTTCAAGCATGAATGGCTAAAGGAAAGTTCAGTGAGTCTGACTTCATGGATGTCTTTGCTGCCTATACAAAGCAGGAGGAGAGTCAAGTGTCTAATAAGCGTAAGAGGCATGATGTTGCTTTTTGGCTTCGTAATCCAATCAATGGTCAGGAGTATAGGACGGTCCTGGGTCCTGCTCCGAAGCGAGGTGGAAGTTATGAGCCTTTTGGCTCGTATTCTGGTGCGTTTTTTATGGACAGAGGCGCGGGTGGCCCGGTATCCCAACCGTCTCCATGAGAGTCGTGTCCTGAAATTGTCGAGGCCTCGGTTCTGAGGGGTCTGCGACTGAAAAGAGGCTAAACAAACTTTGTAAAATCTATAAGCCTGATGTATTGTTTTTATCTGAAACTATGCACACTAATGATGTCCTTCGAGACATATGTGTCTATTTAAAGTTAGATTCTGTTTCGCTAGTTCCTCCTGTTGGTAGAAGAGGGGGTCTAGCTCTGTTCTGGAATAAGGAGGTTCATCTTACTGTCCTTTCTTCTGATGTAAGGATGATTGATGCTTCAATAACCTTCAATGTAATAAGATTCTATTTTTCGGCTGTGTATGGCGATCCCAATCCTCGTTACAGAAATGATTTTTGGAATCGTATTGAAGTTCTAAATGATTCTTTCACTGGTCCATGGATGCTTGTTGGTGATTTTAATGAGATATTATCTAATTCAGAGAAACACGGTGGACCACTCCGGGATGAAAACAGTTTTCTTGACTTCCGGCGAATGTTCTAAGTCTGTGATTTCAAAGATTTGAAATCGAAGGGTAACCGATTTTCTTGGTTTGGTAAAAGGCAAAATTATATAGTCAGATGTTGTTTGGATCGTGTGGTGGTTAACTCTCAGTGGTTATCTTTATTTCCGGCTTCGATCGCTGAGTATCTCAGTTTTTCCGGCTCCGATCATCGACCAATTGTTACTCAAATCTCATTTTCAGAATCTCATCCGAAAAAGTGTTTCTGGTTTGATAAACGGTTACTTCAAATTAAAGATTTCAGAACTTATGTTTCTCGAGGATGGAATTCACTTTCTCTGGGTATTCAGCCTTCTATTACTGAGAGAATAACTGAATTTCGTAAACACATTGCTCTCTGCAGACGGCATTCTCGTTTAAATGCATCAAAACGAATTGATGAACTAGAACGAGACATCGAAACTGCCTTGTTGAGCGATCGTACTTCTTATGATCACATAGTCAATTTACAAAGAGAATTAGCTCAAGCTTATCGTGATGAGGAAATTTATTGGTTTCTGAAGAGTAGAAATACTTGGTTGGTTGAGGGCGATTGCAATACCAAATTTTATCAGGCCTGCACAAAAGTTCGTCAAAGCAGAAATAAGATCATGTTACTTCAAGATGACTTTGGGAACATATACAAGAGTGATGATCAGATTGGAACTCACGCAGAGACCTTCTTTACAAATGTTTATTCTACTGAGGCACCAACTACAACGCCCTCCATTTTTGCTTTTTACCCTTGCAAGGTAACGCCAACAATCAATGCTTCTTTGACAAGGCCTATCACAGAGGATGAAATCAAAGTGGCAGTTCATTTAATTGGCTCTGATAGAGCTCATGGACCGGATGGTCTCACAGCTCGATTTTACCAATCTTGTTGGGATATTGTTGGTCCAGCAGTAACTCAAGAAATTCAAGACTTTTTCTGCATAGGTCACATGCGTGAGGGCGTTAATAACACAAATCTATGTCTTTTGCCTAAAATAGACAGCCCGGTGACTTTATCAGATTACAGATCAATTGGATTGTCCAATGTCATTTACAGGATTATTTCTAAGTTCTTAGTTAATCGTCTAAAACCAGTGTTAACTGAATTTGTCTCTGAAACTCAATCTGCCTTCATCCCGGGTCATATTATCTCAGATAATATCCTCATTGCGCATGAACTTATGCATTCCCTCAAAGTTAGGAAGTGGGTTTCACAAACATATATGGCTGTAAGAACTGATATCTCTAAGGCCTATGATCATGTTGAGTGGAGTTTCTTGCGGTCTACATTGGCGGCTCTTGGTTTTAATCAACTATGGATTGATTGGGTAATGGCAACTGTAACAACTGTGGAGTACTCTGTCCTTATCAATGGTCACCCTCACGGCCACATTAAACCTACTCATGGTTTTCGGCAAAGTGATCCATTATCACCATATTTATACATCCTATGTGCGGATGTTCTCAGTCATACGATTGATAGGGAAGCTCAGCTTGGCAGGATTAGAGGAATCACAATTGGAAATGGTGTACCTGCTATAACACGTCAATTATTTGCTGATGATTCCTTGTTTTTCTGTCAAGCAAATTCCAAAAATTGCAGAGCTCTGGCCTCTATCTTCTCTACGTATGAAGTGTGGTCTGACCAGAAAATAAATCAATCAAAATCATTGATTACGTTTGGTTCTTGCATTCCCGATGATCTCCGTGACCGATTAAAACAGATTCTGCAAATAAATCAAACTAGAGGTGGTGGCAAGTATCTTGGCTTACCGGGAACAGTTTGGAAGAAAAAAGAAAGAGATGTGTTACTTCATTATATCGAAAGTAAAGCAGAGAACTTCTTCATGGAGTGCATCCCATTTATCTCAGGCTGGCAAAAAAAATTATGATTAAATCAGTTGCACTTGCCATGCCGGTTTATTCGATGACGTGTTTTAAACTTCCTATCCAGTTAACTGATGAGATAAATTCAGTGCTCATGCGTTTCTGGTGGGAGAAAGGTGATAAGACAAGAGGCATACCATGGATTGCTTGGAAGAAGTTACAAAAATCAAAAGCCCAAGGTGGTATTGGCTTCCGAGATATTGCACTGTTTAATGATGCACTCCTTGGTAAACAAGCATGGCGTTTACTCCGACACCCAACTTCTTTGTTTTCCCGTCTCATGAAAGCACAATATTATAAAGACTGTTCCATCTTAGAAGCAAAACCACGTATTCAACAGTCGTATGGTTGGAGTTCAATATTAAGAGGACTTGAGATCGTCAAACATGGAGTACGTCATCTATTTGGTGATGGTTCTTCTACTCATGTCTTTACCGATAATTGGATTCCTTCAGCGATCCCTCGTCCGGCCACTAATATTAATCTCTCTATTAATCCACTTGTGAATTCTCTTATTTCAACTACCTCTGGAATTAAAACTTGGAATTTGGATCAACTCTCTCGTCTTTTAACAATACAAGACATGGAATTAGTTCAAAAATTATATCTCCCTCAGCAAAGGTCTACATATCAAATAGTTTGGGCTCATGAACCTTCCGGTGAATTTTCTGTTAAGTCAGCTTACTGGTTAGCCTATAACAGTCTGCATACCACTCAAGTACCTGATTTACACATACATGGAGACCCTCTTCTAAAGGCAGAAATCTGGAAACTCAATATCATTCCTAAGTTAAAACATTTTCTTTGGCGTCTTTCTTCTCATGCTTTAGCTATCTCCTCACGTTTAGCTACTAGGGGTATCTCCTTGGATACACTCTGTCAGCGATGTGGTTTACATGAGGAGACTGTCGATCATTTATTTTTCCAATGCCCAGTTTCTCTAATGGTTTGGCGAATGGCACCAATTCCTTGGCAACCATCTTCTTCGTTGTCCACAAACGAGTATCTGCAGGAGCTTCTTGACATTTATAAGTGCACGTCTTTACTTCCGTAGCAGCGTATTATTCCTTTTTGGTTGTTATGGCGTCTCTGGAAGTCCAGATATTGTCTCATTTTCAGGAAACAAGCAATCTCCCCTGAAATAATAATTCAACTCACTGATGCTGATATAAATGAATGGTTACTGGCTGTAAATGGGGTCTCTCACACGGATGCTCCTCCTTTCAATCAGGCACAAATATTCTCTTCTGTTACGAGATGATACCGGTCCCAATTAGGCTGGCAGCGGCCTCCCTCTGGTTTTCTCAAATGCAACTTTGATGCAGCTTATGATCCTAGTTCCCATCTTTCTAAAGCTGGTTGGGTGGTCCATGATTCATATGGAACTCTACTCTCATGGGGATCTGCTTTTTCAGGTGTTACAGAAACAGTTCATCTGGCTGAAGCAAAGGCCCTACTCATTGCACTACAACACTGTTGGAGTTTAGGCTATCACTCTCTCTGTTTTGAAGGGGACTGCAAATTGCTCATCGATCATCTATTAGATCAACGTATGGACCCTTTGCTCACAAATATTGTCTCATACATTACGTTTTGGTCGGGTTTGCTTTTGCGAGTTAATTTTCTTTTCACAAAGAGGCAAAATAACTCAGCTGCACATCATATAGCTTGGCTCTGTCCTTCTAATTCTCTTTTCTATTCGTCTAATTGTAATCCTCCGGATATGGTCATTTGTCAAAGTTTGTACTCTGATATGTTTAATTCTTATCATTAATAAGATATCTTTTAGCCGAAAAAAAGTCAAAATCTTACATTCATAGGCCCTGTTAGTTTGGAGAGAATGACGAGATTTTCAGATGCAGCATCTGAGCAGAGTAATTAGATGCATACTCAAATGTACGTTTACAAATTTGGTTTATGCATTCAAAAATTGTATTTGAATACGATTACGTTCGTTTTGTATTTTTTATATCTATATGTGAATACGTTTTATATCAAATGACGAAAAACTCGTTGTTTTTTTTAGTCTAAACATATATATAAATTTATCCAAAACTAAAGTTAAATGGTTATACAATACTTATGTTTAAACTATATTTTGTGGTTTTGCGGTTTTGGCAGAAAAACGAAATTTTCTCGTTTCGACGGGAAAACAAGATTTTGCAGTTTTGATGGGAAAACAAGATTTTATGGTTTTGACGTAAAACTAGATTTTACGGTTTTGGGTGAAAAATGAGATTTTATAGTTTTGGCGGGAAAACGAGATTTTGCGGTTTTGGCGGAAAAACGAGATTAATTTTGGAAAAAAACAAGATTTTGTGTAGTCTTGATGAAAAAACGAGATTCTACGGTTTTAACAAGAAACTGAGATTTTACGGTTTTGGCAAGAAAACGAGATTTTGCGATTTTGGCGGAAAAGCGAGAAGGTTTTTGCGGAAAAATGAGATTTTATAGTTTTTACAGTAAAACAAGATTTAACGATTTTTGCAGAAAAATAAAATTTTGCGGTTTTGGTGAAAAAAACGAGATTTTTGGTTATATGGGAAAATGAGATTTTGCTATTTTGGCGGAAAATCAAGATTTTGCGATTTTAGAAAAATAATTTTTTGCAGTTTTGAGATAACTAGATTTTATGGTTTTGGTGGGAAAATAATTTTTGGCAGGACAACAAATTTTGTGATTTTAGTGGAAAAATGAGATTTTGCGGTTTTGGTGGAAAAACGAGATTTTGTTATTTTGGCAGAAAAACAATATTTTACGATTTTGGTATGAAATATTATTATAGTGTTTTTTAATAAAAATATTATTTTGTGAATTTTCTAAAAAAAATTATTTTTTATATCAATAAGGATATTTTAGACTTTATTAATTTTTGATGAGTTTAGTATATGTAAGCCCACTAAATTAACTCATCTAGAAATCCTGATTTTTTGGATGAATTTTTAAAATGCCCCTGAATATTGATTTCAGTTCATACTCTAAATTAGCACTAAACGAATATCAGCATGCATTGCATAAGATAACGTGTCTAACCAACCAAACGAACAGGGCCATATACTACTGTGTATGAGGTCAGAATTGGGGATGGTGTGAGAGACATTAGTGTAAATAGAACAGACTTAGGATGGTCGGAAAGAAAATCTCTTATCTATAGAAGAGTTACATAGATGAAATGAGAATGGTATAAGGAATCAGCCAACGAGGTGTACATATATGCAAAAAGTCTAAGAAATCAGTAAAAGCCTGAGAAATAAGGAATTTCGAAGCTGTATTGTCAAGGGTTCCTATGGGCATATTTTAAAATTTGGGACTCTCGCAGAGTGGCTGAATTTTCCTCATTTATTATAGGAAGCTCATGAGCACAAAAGGAGAAGCGATTAAACATTTGCAATTTGATCTGCGGTTTACCTGAATTAAGGGAGCTGATATATTGAAAAAATTCAAAAAAAAAAAAGAGGACTGTAGTATATGGGATGGCATATTCGAACATAGTGAATCAGCGCAGTACCATATAAGTTGTACCTACTCCGAGAGGTATCTGATTTTAATGATTTGTTTTATATATCGGTTTGAGGCAAAATGACTAATAAGAAACAAGAACTGATTGTTTCAAAATTACCAGTGGACTGCTCAAATAAATTTCAATCTTTAGAAGCATAATTATCTGATGTTGACAAGATACTTACTTTAGAAAAAATGGTGTGAATGGTACAAGTATGCTAAAGAATGATGATGATATAGAGGAAAATGATATAGGAATGGAAAAGTAAAAAATGATGAATATAGCTAATTAAGGACGACTAGAGTGTAGCTAACTCATACCATGGATTCGGGGACGAATCCCATTAAACTGGGGGAGTTTGTCATGATCCAATCCAAAATAATCGAAAATCGCCTATCCCATTCTATAAGAAAACTTAATAGGTTATTGTAATTGGATTGTTAGGTGAATTTTATTTTTTGGTTAAAAAAAAAGGAAAAAAAAGCCCAAAAACCTATTCGGTGTGGACCCAAACGAAAACTCTAATCTAAAGAGTCATTTCTCACTAAGGACATCTACAGAAAGTTAAGAGATTAAAAAATGTTTTATTAATGAAAATATGCACAAATTCTTTCAGCAGCAGCAGTCGATATCTCTTTTGTCCATCCATATTGCAAGCCATTTTACTGTCGATCTACAAAGACCCAAGTCACGATCTTGGTACCTTTGGAAAATTCTTTCTCTCAGATTTTCAAAACATCTGACCTTACTCAATTCAGAAGTATATTCTATGAGATATCGTTATTTCATTATAAGGCGAAAAACCTATTGAAAACTGAATTTGAGTTATTTGTTTTAAGTTTTGTGGAAGAGTTTTGTGATACATTTTCCTCGCGAACCATGTGAACAACTGTGTGACGATATATATATGAATAGAAAGCCCCGAGTCTCAAACTTCCAGAAAGACCTGGTTCATTCAGATTGGAGGTCTGCAGTGAAAGTTATGACTGTTTCTGTTATAAATGATCTGCAACTCGTTGTTTCAGAGTTGGGATGCTCGGGACTTGGTTTAGAGCTCAGGGGATTAAACCATTTGATTATTCGGGTTTGGGATTAAGTGGTTTGATCTATTCCTGGTTTAGCTCGGTTATGTAAATCCTTATTGTATAAAAGGATAAAACCAAGATCTGTTACGAGTCATCATCTTCTTCTTCTTCGTTGTTGTATTCTTGAGCTGGTTCATGACCTCTGTGTTTGGAGGATTCACGACCTTCAGTGTTAGTGCAGTTTCTGGACTGAGTCTAGCTCCAAGAGAATAGTTTCACTCATCGTCAGCGAACTTCTGGGTAACCACATCGTGTGTTCTTTACTCGCTTATCTTCTCGTTTGAGCTCGTCGTTAGTTGTGAGATTGAGAGTTTTTGAGGTTATGATTCTTTGATACTCAGAGAATTCAATCTTATTGTACTACAAGTGGTATCAGAGCCAGGTTCGCTCAACATATCTCCGATGGCGATTTTGACGGCGTCCTCAGCTCAGGTGGAGGGTTTCGACGGCAATGGAGATTTCTCGATGTGGACCATTCGAATGATGACATGTTTTGGTGTTTCAGGATTAAAGGAAGTGGTTCTTAGCGACAACTTTGAGACCACGATTCCAGTGCCAAAAGGTGAAGTAAAGAATGGTGAGAAAGGTGATCCCGAAGGAGAATCATCTGAAACGAAGGTAATCTTGGATCCGATTAAGGTTGAGAAAGATGAGAGGGCTAAAGATATGATCATCGTCAATATCAGTGATCAAGTCTTGCGTAAGGTCAAGCACTGTGCTACAGCTGCCTCAATTTGGTCTTTGCTTGATATACTGTACATGTCCAGGTCCCTGCCTAATCGAATTAATGTTCAGTCTCAGTTTTACAATTACAGATGTGACAATTCGAAGTCGATTGATGTAAATGTAGATGCCTTCTTGAAAATTGTTGCTGAGATGGGAAGCATGAATGTTAGTGTCACTGATGAGATTCAGGCTATTGTTTTCTTGAATTCGCTGTCAGCTAGTTATGATCAATTGAAGCATACGTTGAAGTATGGTAAAGATTTTTTTGACATTGGAAGAGGTCATTGCAGCTGCGAGATCTAAGCAGCGAGAATTGTCTGAGAACATGAGGTCTGATTCAGGGGTATCAACAGTTTTATACTCCCATGACAGAGGGAGACAGATGAGTCGAGACTCCTATGATTCACGAAAGGGGAAAGGTCGTAGCAAGTCAAAGACTCAAAAGGTTACTTGCTGGTTCTGCAAAAAGGAAGGACATGTCAAGAAGGATTACTTTGCTCGTAAGAGAAAGATAGAGAGCGATGGTGATGACGAAGCTTCTGTAGTCATTGATGAGTTAGAATGTGATGATGCTTTACATGTGTCTAGTGAAGAGTTCAGGAATACATGGGTATGATTCAGGTTGCACGCATCATATGATGTCTCGCCGTGACTGGTTTGTGCAATTTGAAGAAAAAGTGGTCAGTAAGGTTCTTCATGGAGATTTTCATTCTGTTGAAGCTCAAAGTATTGGTACCATTCGCTTAAACACTCGAGGAGGTAGTATCAAGTTTTTGAAAAATGTTAGATATGTGCCCAATCTAAGGAGAAACCTGATATTTACCAGCACAATGGACCTCCTTGGGTTCGATCACTCTGGTGGAGGAGGAAAGATAAGCTTCCACAAGAACAACAAACTGGCTCTAAGAGGTACCATGAAGAAAGGTCTCTACATTCTTGATGGAGAGACTGTTATTGAAGAAGTCTGTAATACTGAAGCTCCTCTTGGAAAGGCATCGCTCTGCCATAGTCGATTGGGTCACATGGGTTCTAAGAGAATGCAAGTCTTGGTAAGAAATGGGATAGTAAAGAAGAAAGACATAGGACCAGAGACTTTCTGTGAACACTGTGTTTAGGGTAAAGCCAAAAGAGTCAGTTTTGGAACCAGGAAACATGACACAGAACATGTTTTGGATTATGCTCATGCAGATCTCTGGGGATCCCCGAATGTTCAACCCTCTCTGGCAGGAAGCCAATACTTCCTGTCTATCATTGACGACCACTCCCGGAAGGTATGGATATGGCCTCTCAAGACTAAAGATGAGACTTTCTTAAGGTTTTGTGATTGGAAGAACTTGGTGGAAAATCAAGTTGATCAAAGGGTTAAATACCTTAGGACAGACAATGGGATGGAATTTTGTAACAACGTCTTTGATGAGTTCTGTAGAAAGTATGGAATTGCCAGGCACAGGACGTGCACCTACACCCCTCAGCAGAATGGGGTTGCAGAGCGCATGAATAGGACTATCATGGAAAAGGTGTGATGTCTGTTAAGCGAGTCTGGCCAGGAAGAAAGGTTTTGGGCAGAGGCGGCAGCTACCTCTGTGTATATGATAAATAGGACACCATCTTCTACTATTGGTTTCAAGTCTCTAGAAGAAGTTTGGATTGGTAAGATCCCCAGTTACAAACACATGCGAAGGTTTGGCTCAGTCACCTATGTCTACTTTGATCAAGGTAAGTTGAAGCCTGGAGCAGTCAAAGGGATTTTTGTGGGCTATTCTACTAGAACTAAGGGATACAAGATATGGTTGCTTGATGATAAGAAAGTAATTGTTAGTAGAAATGTGAAGATTCATGAGGCACAAGTTTATTGTGATCTCTTGAAAGGAGGCAGCAATACAGAGCTACAGCAGGACAAAGCTCCAGAAAGGTTAATCATAGATATTCCAGAATTGGACTCCAAGACAGAGGAGGAACAACCGAGAAGTGGTGAGTCAAGTTCAGGTGGAGCCGGTCAGAGTACTTTAGAAAGTGTTGCAGGAGATGGTGCTCAAACTAGTCCCAGCAGTGTTGAACAAACAATTCTTTCAAATTATCAGCTCGCCAGAGATCGTGGTCGTAGGGAAATAGTTGCTCCAGTCATGTATGAAGACTATGATATGTATGAGGAAGAGATTATGTTTGCCTTAAACATGTCCGAGTTAATGAATGTCGAAGAACCTAATGATTTTGCAGAAGCTAAGTCAAGTGACGAATGGGACAAATGGAGCATTGCAGCTGATGATGAAATGGATTCTTTGAAGAAGAACAACACTTGGGTGTTAGTTAAGAAACCAGAAGACAGGAAGGTAATCAGCTGTCATTGGCTGTTCAAGATAAAGCCAGGGAATGATGGCGAGCCAGATCGTTATAAGGCTCGTCTCATGGCAAGAAGCTTCACACAGAAGGAAGGTATTGACTACCAAGAGGTATTTGCCCCGGTAGTATAGCATATCTCTATCAGGATCTTGCTTTCTACGGTTGTTAATGAATACTTGGAATTAGAACAAATGGACGTCAAGACCGCGTTTCTACACAGGAACCTTGAGGAAGATCTTTACATGGAGCAACCCGAGGGGTATGTTGATGTGGCTAAAAAGGATCATTTGTGTTTACTTAAGCGATCATTCTATGGCTTGAAGCAGTCCCATCGTCAGCGGAACAAACGGTTTGATCAGTTTATGATGAGTCAAGGTTTTAAAAGAAGTCAGAGGGACTCTTGTGTGTATATCAAGGAACTATCTCCAGAGAATTACATCTATCTGCTCTTGTACGTTGATGACATGCTCTTAGCTGCTAAGAAGATGATCGATATCAAGCATCTTAAGAATGAGCTCAGCTCTGTTTTTGAAATGGAGGATTTGGGAGCAGCTAAACGTATTTTGGGTATGGATATTATACAAGATAGGGAAGCTGGTACTCTCCGTCTATCTCAAGCCAGCTATCTGAAGAAAGTGGTTCGTAACTTCAGGATGGAAGAAGCAAAGAGTACACACACCCCAGTAGGATCTCATTTTAAGCTCAAGTCACTCAAAGATACAGAGCAGTGTATCGACACTGAGGTAACTCCATATCTGTCAGCTGTAGGTAGTATCATTTATGCCATGATAGGATCTAGACCAGATCTTACCTATTGGATTGGGTTAGTAAGTCGATTTATGAGTAGACCGGGATAGATTAATTGGGAAGCTGTAAAATGGTTGTTGAGGTATATCAAAGGGTCGCTGGATGTGCACTTAGTTTACACTAAAGATAAGGACTTCTTGGTGCAAGGATTTTGTGATTCTAACTATGCAGCTGATCTAGCAAGAGAAGGTCAACATCAGGTTATCTTTTCACCGTGGGTGGGAATGTTGTGAGTTGGAAATCATGCCTTCAGCCCGTTGTGGTGTTGTCTACTACAGGGGCAGAGTTTATTGCTTTGGCAGAGGCAACTAAAGAAGCCATATGGATAAGAGATTTTCTTGACGAACTTGGGTACAAGCAACCGGCAGCAAAACTCTGGTGTGATTCACAGAGTGCGATATGTTTATCGAAGAATAGTATGTTTCATGAACGTACTAAACATGTTGCGGTTAAGTATTACTTCATCAGGGATGCTATTTCAGATGCTGAGGTGGAGGTTCTCAAGATTCACACCAGTCGAAATCCTGCAGACATGTTGACGAAAGTTATTCCTGTTGGTAAGTTCAAGACGCATTTGGACTTCCTCAGAGTAACTCAAGAATGATGCTCCGTGCATCAGCCAGGTGGTGTAAGTTCAGTTGGTAACTGCATAGAAGGGCTCATTGTTATTTTTGTAAGTTTTACGAGTTTTTATCATAGTGGAGATTGTTATAAATGATCTGCAACTTGTTGTTTCAGAGTTGGGATGCTCGGGACTTGGTTTAGAGCTAAGGGGGATAAACCATTTGATTATTACAGTTTGGGATTAAGTGGTTTGATATATTCTTGGTTTAGCTCGGTTATGTAAATCCTTATTGTATAAAAGGATAAAACCAATATCTGTTACAAGTCATCATCTTCTTCTTCTTCGTTGTTATATTCTTGAGCTGGTTTGTGACCTCTGTGTTTGGAGGATTCACGACCTTTGGTGTTAGTGCAGTTCCTGGACTGAGTCTGGCTCCAGGAGAGTAGTTTCACTCATCATTAGCGAACTCCTGGGTAACCACATCGTGTGTTCTTTACTCGCTTATCTTCTCGTTTGAGTTCGTCGTTAGTTGTGAGATTGAGAGTTTGTGAGGTTGTGATTCTTTGATACTCGAGAATTCAATCTTGTTGTACTACAGTTTCTTCTTGTCTGTCGCAGTCTACCTTATCACAAGTAAGTGCAGATTTTACTAGTTTCTGTAGAGAACGGAAACCGATGAACAAGACTGTTCTGATTGATCCGAAACTTGGTAAGACTCTTCCTGACTCTCTTATCTACCGGAATCAGAAAACGGATTATCTTTTGGAGTTGTAGGTTGTTTTTCTGGACTAATATCTGCATTATGAATCTGTGACCAGTAGGTATAGATGTAACGACCTAAAATCTCTAATCCAACCCATTTATTTTTTAGTTATTTCTTTAGATTAATTTAAGTCTAAATAAGATAAAAAGCCTAAAAAGTCTCACATTAGACATCTGTTAACTTTCACTTTTTTTTCCTTTCCTATATAAAGAGTTTCATCCATTCTTTTTTTTTTCTATTAAGGCAAAGCAGTGCTTTATCCAGTGGTCAGTTGTTGTTAAATTATCCGACGATTAACCACTAGTGAATCTTTCTAATAAATTTTTCTACTGAATTCTGGCAAGTTTTCGGCACGCTTCCGAGCAAGTTTCCAGTAAATTCTTGCAAGTCATTTAGTAAGTTTATCGTTCCCTCCTCTTTTTATTTTTTCGGAATTGGTTAGTATCTAGATTTGCTCGGTTTAGTTAAGTCTGGATTGATTTAGGTTAGTCAGTTCGGATTTTGGAGTTTGGATCCGGTATGGGTTGGATTTGGTTTGACTATATTGATCGGTTTGACCACTGACTTTAACTTAGACCGTTGACTTTGACTTTTTGACTGAATATCCATTTTTTGCCGATCAAAGGCTCTTTTCACTCGGTTTTCCACGCTGATTTCAGATTTAGTATTTATTTGAGCATCTGGAGTTCAGAAACCGTAATTATAATCCATTCTGGCTAAGGTGAGGGCTATTATGCAAGAGCCATACTGTTGTCTAGAATTAGTACTAAATGTGATATGTTTTCTTTTATCGAGTCTATGTAGTTTTGTTTGCAAATTAAAGATAAGAATATAGATAATTGATTGTGCATGCTAAATGGTAAATATTTGATATATATTATGTATGCATATATATATACTATATAAATAATCAAGCACTTTATACGTTAGAGTGCAGAGGCACAGAGATGGACTTCTGTACTATCGCCACTTATGTGAGAGGGGGTGCAAGCAGCCTAGTCAATATGATGTCTGATTCCTTAAGATCGATAAATCATCACATCCGGCAGTGCTGTTGGACATTTATTCCATGCTGACCTCCTGGTGGGAGGGTGCGGTCGGTCACTTAAACCGTCACGTAGGACTAATGATGTGTATTCTTGGGTGCTTTAGGTGCCGTAATTGTTCATATTTAGCATTTGTTCCGTGTTTGGAGTATTATGAACAAAACTGCATTTTGTATGATTAGGATCCCAAACTTTACTGAGTGACTCCCCTGTTAATCACCCCTCTTTTTATATCCTTTTTCAGGTGAGATTAACGAATAGATGGATGTACGATAGATCGGGTGCTTTGGGGATTTTTACGATGTTTTCTGTATTTTATTTTAAGCATTTATTATATTATTTATTTCAGTCAAAAGAGTTATATATTAGTCGGTGATATGAGTAAAGTGGAGTGTTAAGGAGTCATTGGAGTTACTTGAGAGACAAGGTAGGATTCGTGGCATGCCATTCTTGGGTGAGGGTGAGACGGGTGTTACAGGAGAATTCATATTGCGAGTGTGTCAGATATTGGATCAGATATCGGATAAATCTGAATTTTGGTCAGGAGATTTATGACACTTATATTTGGGTCCATGTGAAATATCTCTTCATTTTCTCTTTTATTTTGGGAGTTATAACATCTTTACCAGGATTGTTCTGCACAATGTGCAGATGGGACCCGTCTATCGAAATGAGGTATTTGGATAGGTAAATCAAACTGGATCGTGGTGAAAATTTGGTGACAATTTCATGACACATAAAAATAGTTCTTGGTGAGAGGAAATCGTATATAAGGTTCAATAGCTTAAGGAAAAGAGATGTAAAAGTTGTGAGAGTTATCGGTCCGAAAAGAGGAGAAAATAGTGAGTTTTTCTTCATCGCCGAAAGGCTAAGGTGAGGGTGGAACTCATGGATTATTAACACTCATAGTCATTAGTATTCAAAAATTCAAGGTCTAGGAACTTGTTGTGATTGATGATAATTGTTTAGGATGATTGTGATGATTGATGATGAGTATTCTATGAGGAAATGGTAGAGATAGTTTATTATTATATGTATGGTTGGTGTGATGGATAGTTTGTGATACTTGTGTGCAGTCCGATTGATGATAAGGACATGGCAATCCTGTGAAAGCCTATAAACCGGCTGATTAGCCAAAGGTGGTGTACTACCTTTCGAGGTGACAGCCAGCCCAGAGTTAAGAGATAAGTGTATGATATGTGAAATGTGATGTGAAGTGATGTAATTGTTAAGTGATTAAAGATAAATTGAATGTTATGTATGGTTATTAATGTATGTTCTGGGACTAATATTTACGTGTACTATGATTAGTAGTGTTGAGGATTATGTTGGTAGACATGTTTTTCCGACTTAGTTACTCACTTCTTCTTTTTACCCTTTTTATTGTGCGCATGTGTTTTCTTGTGGTTCAAGTTAGGGTGCGTGACCTAGGGTAGTACAACAAAAGCCAGGTATTAAGAGTCAAGTATCGGTCGTTGAAGAAGAGATACTACACAAGAGTGAAACGTTTCGCTCTACGACATCTTTGGTTGAAATGTACAGAGAGACCAGAGAACATGTGGAACGGAGACTTGATTGTCAAGACAGGCGAAACGTTGCAGAAGCACTCAATACACATACTCAAGTCCAAAAACGACCACGTAAAGAAAACCCTCGTGCAGAGGCTGTAATGCAAGCAACGACCAGATTTGAAAAATAATCAACGAAGGAATCTGGTCAGAGAAAGGCATCCAAAAAACTATTTTGTCGATATTTTTACGAACTAACCACCTTTTCGTATATTTTATGTCCAAACCGATAAAAATCGTAATAACTCAACATTATTCATTTGGCAAACTGAACATTTCGTCTAAATATCCAAACCGATGAACATCGGTGACCCAAGCCGATAGACAGGATACTGCACATTGTTGTCTACTTCCGAGCCGATGACTCGGCAGTGACCCGAGGCGATGGTCAGCATCTCTACCTGAGCCGGTGACATTTGAGCAGTACATGGAGTGGTCGATCATCCTCTTCCGGAGTTGATGGGTGTCGACGACCCAAGCCAGCGAGTGGGACACGATCCCTGCATGTGCTGCTGAATTCCTGAGCCGGTGGAAGGCAAAAGAGGTCAACCATCATCACATTCCTGAGCTGATCGTTCAGGATTCGGTGCATCATGTCGCGTCCCGAGCCAATAAACATGTGATCCCCGAGTTGATGCACTGCCTTTGTTGGGGTCAAAACCCACATTTCGGGAATTAACGGCTAAAGTGTTTAAATATCGAAAAAAAATTTCATATTTAATTATTAAAAGAACGACATTCGGAAAAATAATTTAAAATTTAAATTATTTTCATCGATAACTTTACAAGAAGTATACGTAAACCATTTTTCGTATATATTTTCCGATAAACCGATAAAAATCGCGATTCCTTAAAACTGTTCGCATCATAAACCGAGCATTTTGACCAAACGTCTTGCACTGGGCTGAGAAACGGCCAAGCCGATCATCCAGCACGGTCCAAACCGACCGGCTCGGCCATCAGGGAGTCTGTCTCTCGTTGATTAGCCGGATGGTCTTGCGCATTGTCTCGTCCGAATGGATAATATCGAGTTGGATGGCAGGATATGCACCGGGCGGAGGATTTTTTGACCGGCTCGGCCTAAATTATTGGCCAAACGGTTCGGCATCCAGCACCGAGCTGGACGTAGATTCAGCTACATTCGGGGCCGAGCCGGACGACATCGTATCCTGCGGCAACCAAGGACGCCGAGCCGGACGATAGACATTACGTCCAGTGAGAACCAAGGATGCCGAGCCGGACGAGTCTCTCGGCTCCCTGCATCCCGTCTTGCTCCATGGCCGAATCGGACTCACGGCTCAGCCAATTGCTTCTTCAAAAATGGCCAAGCTGGATGGTCGTCCTAAGTTACCATCAGTCGGTTCAGCCATCTTCTCCCTCTGAAGGGAATTGGCCGAGCCGATCATTCATCTTTTGTTGATTACGCTTTTTCTTCGTCTTCAGGATCATTTGGAGAACTTATCAATTTTTCCGTAAACTTCTCGATGTTTTACGGAAAACATCGTAAGGCTTTTATCTATCGAAAATGGTAAAACGTGAACTTAAAACAAACCAAAACGCCAGACCAAAGAAGTTATCAAATCAAGGACAAAGGTTGAAGTTGGGCCGAGCTGACATAAAGGATTATTACGGGCCAAACCGACTAATCAAAGATTATACGAGGTTCTCAAAGGTTTTATCGAAAGTCGGTGGAAAATAGAAGAAGACTAGTTTCCACATCGAGAATTCAACTAGTTAAGACTTAAGTTTTTCTAGTATAAATACATATCGATCTTTATCGTTATAAAAAACAATTCGAATTTTTTGATATTTAGCAATAAAAAAGCAATAAAATCTCTCTGCGGCTTTGTAGTTCCTTTTCTTTCTTTTTGCCATAATTTTCCTTTTGCGATCTTTTCCTTATTTTTCGCTTTATTTCCAAGATTCTCGGATCCTATATTAACTTTCCTAAAATATATTAAGGTGAATTTTGGTTCCCACAATTTGGCGCTAGGAGGGTATAAGAGAAATATTTACTATTAAAAAGCGTATGTTACAAGATCAACCTCATGGCAACAGGAGAAGAGACCCCGATAAATCCAAATTTATCCAGATCAGGAGATCGAGAGGAGGATACTGCAACCTGATTGTGCAATTGCAATCCTCTCTCAAAGCTCTTCAGAAGAAGAATGAGGAGTAAGGAAAGCTCAATGAATCTTTGACGCAACAAATGGAGAACCTCTGTAAGGAAGCTGAGTCTACAGCCAATCCCTTTCGAGGAAGGCTTCTCGACTTTGCAACCCCGGTAGGTCAAGGCTCCTTGAGGCGTAATCCACGATGCAACACAGAACAAACTCTGTCGACGCGTAAGATCAAACCTACAATTCCACCCTCGATCCTACGAAATGGGAATTCGACTTCGACAAGTACCGTTACCAACAGCACACGCACTGAGGGGAACCCTTCTTCCGAAGATCAACATAATGATGATCAGCCTGAAGACGGAGAAAACCCCTCAGATCGTGAAGACGACCTGACAGAAGAGGAACTCGCTCTCCAACGAGAACAAGAGGAAGAGGCTCAGAGAGCACAAGAGAATGATCTCCAAAAGACGATCAGGAGAAGGGAAGTCAACGAGCTATGAAAACAACTCGATCGAACAGCTGACGAGATGAGAAGGGTAAAATCCCAGGTCCATCGAGCCATGAGCGCTGCTCTAGAAATCTAACGTGTTCTCGAAAAAGCTCAGAAGATGCTGTTCAGAGACCGCATCACCCAATCGAAACTCTCAAATCCAGGGAAGGTGAAAATCCAACCCTAAGACAGGAGTACCAATCCAAAAGCCCACCTAACATCATTTAGGATCATTATGGATCGTGCGAGGTTCAAGAAAGGGGATGAGGACACAGGATTCTAACTCTTGTTCGTCTAAAATTTAAAGGGTACCGCCCTCGATTGGTTTTCATAGCTCAAAAGAAATTCCATAGACAGCTTCGCACAGCTTTCAGCGGCATTCCTCAAACAGTACTCAATTTATATGAACGAAGAAACGTCCAATGCTGATCAGTGAACGATATCTCAGGGACATAACGAATCCCTCAAGCACTTCACGGAGCGATTCAAAGCGGTCGTTTCAAGAATTGATGGAGTTAGTGACAGAACTGCACTTGAGGCACTGAAAAAATCGCTGTGGTACGAGTCGTGTTTCTGAGAGGAGATGGCACTCAATATCCCACCAACAATCCAGGATGCTCTTCATCGAGCATCAGGCTTCATCAATCTGGAGGAAGATGTGAGGGCGAACGCTCAGAAGCATAGAGTTAAATCGACAACTCGAAGCACACAACCAGCTCCCACTCTCTCTACAGGCAAAAAGGGGGGCTTGTACGTAATCAAAACGAAAGGTGGACTTCATAACTACTAAGTGGGAGCAGGATCATCCCCCGGCGGACCACCCAAACCTCAAGGAGGAGCCGGATGAGGTAGAAATCCATGTAATATGTGGACTCTTAACAGTCTAACCCACGATGAGAAGGTTTTCTTCAACCACCCATAAAACCCACGACCATTCAATCTTGAGTAGCCGAACTCTGGGGACTAAACTGACCGCGTATCTCCTAGCTGGGGAGCTTGGTGACATTGCAAAAGATCTGGTGATGGAAGCTCAAGAAAAAGTGGAAGAGCAAGAAACCACCGAGGAACAACCCGGTCAGGCTCCAGAAGGACCTCACCCGGAGACTCCGAAATGCGGAAGGAGGAACGAAGAGCCAGCTGGGGCAAATAACCAAAGGAAGATCAAGATGATCATTGGTAGATCCCAGTACTGCCTAGACACCATCTCCTCCATCAAGGCATACCAAAGACAAGTAGAGACCAGCACAAAATGGCCGCAACCTACATCTCGTGGGAACTTCAGAATCACTTCCGAGGAAGAAAACGCAGCTGAAATCCATCACCCACACAACAATATAGTTGTCATCCAACTAGTGGTAAGCGACATCAACATTTCTAGGGTCCTGATCAACACAGGGAGCTCAGTCGATATCATTTTCCGAGAAACTCTCTGAAGAATGGATATCAATTTCTACGAGATCGAGCCCATACCCCAACATTTGACACGGTTTACCGGGGAAACCACCATTACTTTGGGTAACATCTGAGTCTCTGTCTAGGCAGGAGGAGTAACCAAGGTCAGTAACTTTGTAGTGGCTGATCATCCAGCCATCTACAACGTCATCATGCAGATCCCTTGGATAAATTCAATGCGAGTTATCCCTCTACCTATCATCCCTGTTTAAAATTCCTGAGTAATTAAGGAATAAAGACCGTTTGGTGCAATCAAAAGAAATCCCAAGTTTTCTTCCTAGCGGAACATAAACTCCGGAAACTTAAAATCAACGAGGAGATAGCACCTAAACAGAGAAAATCCAAAGATGCAAAGCAAACTCTCGCAAAAGAAACTTCCGACAAAGAGCTTCCAAAGGAAACCTCCGAAAAGGAGACATCTCAAGCAGGACAGGAAGCTAGAAAATCCAAAGCATCGGAAGATGCACCTGAGCAACCTCAAGCTCAGAAGATGGAGACTTACCCTATAGGAAAGATTTCCGAAAACTTAAACTTGAACAGTTTTTTCAGGAAAAACTTTTACGAAAACTTTCGAAAAATTTAACATGAATAGTTTTTCGGAAATTACAGAAAAATTTAACTCAAACAGCTTTTTGCGGAAAAAAAAACGATAATCTTCAAAATGTACAAAACACTTAAGCTCCGACAGTCATCAAAACATTGTCAAAAGCTAAGTCTTCTTTTTCGTCAAGTCATGAGGATAGCTTGGGACACTTCAACTCCCCACCATTGCCTAGTCAGCTCATGCCCCCTGATGTTTTCCACCAGTCGGCTCGGCCACTATCAGCTCTCCACCCAAAAAAACGGTTTGAGTTTTTGGTACGAAAAAGCGCAAACTCATCTCTTACGGAAAATGGGTACCAAAACAGTTTAGCACCCTAATCCAGTATAACACTTCTTGGTTACCTCGACACTTTCATACCGGAAATTGACGAGCTGGGGGACTAAATATTGAGGTCAAAACTCACACTTTCGAAATTAACGGGTAAAATGTTTAAATATCGGAAAAATTTCAATATTTAGATATTCTCAGAAAAAGAACGACATTCAAAAAATAATTTTAAATTTAAATTATTTTTATTGATAACTTTTGAGAAGTATATGAAAACCTTTTTTCGTATGTATTTTTCTATAACCCGATAAAAGTCATTATTCCTTAAAACATTTCGCATCATAAACCAAGCATTTTGACCAAACGTCTTGTACTGGGCTGAGAAACGGCCAAGCCGATTATCCAGCACGGTTCAAACCGACTGGCTCGGCCATCAGGGCGTCCGTCCCTTATCGATTATCCAGTCAGTGTGGGAACCAAAATTCACCTCAATGTATTTTCGGAAAGTTGTTAATGTGAGGATCCGAGAATCTTGCGAGAGAAAACGAAAATTAAAGAAGAAGATCGAAAAAGGAAATTAGGTCAAAAAGAGAACGAATTTTTATTGCTAAATTGTGTATTGCAAATGTATTCGATATATGAATTGTCCTAGAATGTGTTACAAGAGGTAGAGATCGATCCTTATTTATACTAAGACAACCTAAGTCCTAAACAGCCTAAGTTTTGATGTGGGACAAAGGTCTTTTCCTTTTTCCGACCATTTTTCCATAAATCTTCGAGAAAACTTCTAGAACCTTCCGTAAGTCGGTTCCAGCCCTTGTCAGTCCATCCTTCCAGCTCGGTCCAATTCTATCCCTCGTTAGTGGTTTTTTCCGGTTTTTTCTAAGTTAACATCTCTATCGTGTTCGATAGACGAAACATCGCGATGTTTCGAGAAACTTACGAAAACATCGATATGTTTTACGAAAAGGCCATGAAGACGAAGAAAGAAGAGAAATGAGACGAAATGAAAGGTGTCATCCAGCTCGGTCAGCATTTCCTACCGCTGCTGACCGTCCAGCTCAGTCAGATTTGGTGACAAAATTTACTAAGCTGGCTGCTTCCAGGTCCATGATGTCGTCCAGCTCGGTTTCCAGGATGAGAGGAGATCTTCAGATAAGTCGTGGGATGCGTCCAGCTCGGTATGCTGAAGGGTGTCGGCTAGCTTGGTATCCAGGAGGGTGGATTTTACCGAGCTGACTGGCATATGTCGTCCAGCTCGGTAGCCTGATGGAAGGAAAACCCGAGCTGGCTGCTCCATGCTTCCCGGACAGAGCTGGACAGCAACGCCCAACTTGTGGATGCAATAACTTTCTTCTATAAACTCCATTTGATCTGATTCTCCTTCCATGAGCTTCATAATTGAGTTACGAACATTGTCCAAGTGGATTCATGTTTAAAAGCCTTGTGGTTTGGAGGATACACCTCGATCATTGAACACATATCATTTTCAGCTCGAAACTCTCGGAAAGTGTCATCCAGCTCGGTTTCGAGGAAGGGAAGGATTCTACCGAGCTGAATGCATCATGCTGTCCAGTTCGGTATCAAATAGGGTGGATTATACCGAGTTGGATGCATCATGACAGCCAGCTCGGTAGACTGGTACGAAGCTGACTGCTCTGTGCTATTCAGATTGACGTTCTGTGGCAAATGCTTGGCAAAATATGCATCTAGCTCATGTATGTCGGTCAGCTCGGTAGGATTGGCTGCCAAAATACCGAGCTGGCTATCCTCCAAGCTTGGTTGATTGCCTTTTACTCGAAAAATCGTAACTTTTGTCGGTTTATCAGAGGGATCGTTCAAAAGATGAATTGATCAGCCGAACGTGATGAAGAGATGTCAGTCAGTTCGGTATCACTAGCAGGTCTTGATACCGAGCTGGCTGTCTTGTTTCGTTCAGCCGATCGTCCTTTGTTTGATGAATTGTGAGTTCATCGATTTCTCGGAAAAACTCTCGAAAGACAGCATTTCTTACTTTCTTCGCAGAGTTATCGACAAAGTGGTTCGAAATGAACTTTCTACGAACTCATATCTAAATATGGAAACTCTTTTTCGTTATTCAAATATTTTGATCGTTAATTCCGGGAATGTGGGTTTTGACCCCAACATTTAGCACCCCAGCACGTCAGTATCGAGCATGATCTTGTTGCAGCGATTAAGAAGTATACTACAGGATTAAGGAGCTAAAATGTTCTGATCCCCATATATCGGGAACTTCTATTCCACGACTTTGAAAGTTCTTATGATCTTTCTTGGTGACAGAACGAGTTTTTCTACTGAGCTGAGATTGGATTGAAGCGTTTCTTGAGCTGTTCGCAAGATGGAAGAGGACACCAGGCTGTCTGCTGAAGGAAAGCTAGATGTTGTCTGTGCATTCTAAGGAATGTCGGAGCTTAAGTGTCTTGTATGTAAAGTGAGGATCGGTTTTGAGGATACACTTGGGATGTTGCCTCATTAAAAACCTTTTACTAAGAAAAACCCTTTGGGAAAAAACATAGTAAAGGAAAAGAGTGTAACGCGTATAATGATTTGGAATGGACTTTCCGAAAAACTGTTCGAGTTAAGGTTTTCCAAAGAGATTCTTCCGAAAAAACTGTTTAAGTTAAGTTTTTCGTGGAAATTTTTCCGAAATACTGTTCATGTCCGAATTTTTTGGTAAATTTTCTCCGAGAAACTGTTCGTGCTAAGTTTTTCGAAAGTTTTTGTAAAAGGTTTTCTGAAAAATTGTTAAGGATAAGTTTTTCGCGCGTAACCAACTAGTGTACCATGAATACCGAGCTGGCTGCAAGGGATGGCATTCATGGGCTGAATGCTGACTTTGGCCAGCATTTTCTACCGAGCTGGACGGTAAGAAGCATGCTGACCGTCCAGCTAAGCCAGTTTTGGGTTCCATGCTCCCCTTTTTTTATTCCTTACGTTTTCGACAAAAAACTTAAGTGTTTCCGTAATTCTTTTCGGAAAAAAGAAAATTATTATTTGTTTTATTATATATATATATATATATATATTTTTTTTTTAATTATTTCCGAAAAACTGTTCATGTTAAATTTTTCGGAAATTTTTTGCACGAAACCAACTTGATCACTACGTGTACCGAGCTGGGTGTAAGAGTGGGATGCTTATGTGCTGAATGCTGATTTTGGCCAGCATTTTTGTACCGAGCTGGACGGTAGACAGCATGATGTCTGTCCAGCTCGGTCAGTTTATGGCATGTTGGCTCTTTTCTTTGAAAACTGTAAGTATTTCTGGAGATTTTTTCGTAAACTTTCTCCGAAAGACTGTTAATAATAAATTTTTCGGAATTTCAATAAAGTCTTTTCCGGAAAAACTGTTCAAGATAAGTTTTTCCGAAGTTTTTTATTAAGATTTTCCGGAAAACTGTTCAAGATAAGTTTTTTTCGAAATTTTTCGTACGAAACCAACTTGCCCACAAAGCCTACCGAGCTAGCTGTCAGGAATGATCATTCATGTGCTGAATGCTGACTTTGGACAGCATTTTGTACCGAGTTGGACGGTAGGAAGCATGCTGACCGTCCAACTCGGCCAGTTTAGGCTTGCAAGCTTCCTCCATTGAAAACTGTAAGTGTTTCCGGAGATTTTTTCGTAAAAGTTTATACGAAGGACTGTTCAGGATAAGTTTTACGGGATTTTCATAAATTTTTTTCTGGAAAACTGTTCAAGATAAGTTTTTCCGAAGTTTTTAATAAAGTTTTTCCGAAGTTTTTAATAA
The DNA here is from genome assembly GCA_900406495.1 of Sisymbrium altissimum. Classification (NCBI taxonomy): domain Eukaryota; kingdom Viridiplantae; phylum Streptophyta; class Magnoliopsida; order Brassicales; family Brassicaceae; genus Sisymbrium; species Sisymbrium altissimum. The sequence continues at coordinate 40,873 of OVBI01000411.1, forward strand.
AGTTTTTCCGAAAAACTTTTTAAGATAAGTCTTTCAGATATTTTTCGTACGAAAACAACTTGTCCACCAAGTCTACCGAGCTGGCTGTCAGAAAGGAGGATTCATGTGCTGAATGCTGACTTTGGACAGCATTTTGTACCGAGCTGGACAGTAGGCAGCATGCTGACCATCCAGCTCAGCCAGTTTTGGCTTCCAAGCTTCCTCTATTGAAAACTGTAAGTGTTTCAGGAGATTTTTTCGTAAAAGTTTCTCCGAGATACTGTTCAGGATAAGTTTTACAGGATTTTGATAAAGTTTTTCGGAAAACTGTTCAAGATAAGTTTTTACGAAGTTTTTAAATTTTTTCCGAAAAACTGTTGAAGATAAGTTTTTCCGAAATTTTTCGTACGAAAACAACTTGCCCACCAAGTCTACCGAGCTTGCTGTCAGGAAAGAGCATTCATGTGTGGAATTCTGACCTAGGCAAGCAGATTTCTACCGAGCTGGACGGTAGACAGCATGCTGCGTGTCTAGCTCGGTCACTTTTGGCTTGCATGCTCCCCTCTTTGATTCCTTCTGTTTTCGGGAAGACGTAAGTGTTTCCGGTTGTTATTGTTTCCTTCGAAAGACTGTTCAAGATAAATTTTCCGAATATTTTTCTTGTAAACTTTTTCCGAAAAACTGTTCATGTTAAGTCTTTCGAAAGTTTTTTTATAAGGTTTTCCGAAAACTCTTAAGGATAAGTTTTTCGCACGAAACCATCTTGATCACCATGACTACCGACCTGGCTGTAAGAGAGGGACATTCATGTTCTGAATGCTGATCTTGGGAGGCAAATGGTACCGAGCTGGATGGTGGACAACACGTCGTTCATCCAGCTCGGCCAACTTTTGGCATGTATGCTCTGTCATTCGATTCCTCATGTTTTCGGGAAAAACTTTAAATGTTTCCGGAAATTTTTTCATAAAAGTTTTTCCGAAAGACTGTTTATGATAAGTTTTTCAAAAATTTTCATTAAGTTTTTCCGAAAAATTGTGCAAGATAATTTTTCCGAAGATTTTTCATATGAAACACACTTGATTACCATGGCTACCGAGCTGGCTGTAAGGGAGGGGAATTCATGTGCTGAATGCTGACATTAGCAAGCAAATGATACCGAGCTGGACGGTGGATAGCACGTTGGTTGTCCAGCTCGGCCAACTTCTGGGCTGTATGCCCTCTTCCTCGATTTCTTATGTTTTCGGGAAAAACTTAGTTTTCGGAAGGATAAGTTTTTTGGAAGTTTTCGCACGAAACCAACTCGAGCGCCATGGAGGCCGAGCTGGCTGTCATGGTATGGCCTTTGTTGTGCTTGGCTGTTGAGTTTTGGCAGGGAGAAGGGAAGATGGTGGATACCGAGCTGGATAGTATCTATTCCAAGCTGGGCGTCCGCGGTGGAACTAGTCAAAGGGGAGTGAGAAATGCCGAGCTGGTTGAAGAGACAAGGCAATGTCGAGCTTTGAGACCAAGCTGGACGTGAATGATCGTGATCTGATTGTTGAGTCGATCGCGTACAGATCATGGCTTGGTGCCGAGCCGATTGATCGATCGGTAAGAGGGATTGATCGATCACCTAGAAATCGGGCCGAGCTGGCCGTGTATCTTGTCTTGGGTCGGCAGTTTTTCAGATTAATATATACCGAGCTGGATGCTAGCGCGCATATTAGGAATGCCAAGCTGATCGCTGTGCTTAAAAGTATATGTGTGGGAATTTTGCCAAGTGTCAGAGAGGACTGTTCTCTGTTTCGTCTTGGTGAGAACTTGTTCTTTTCGAAACAAAGTTAAGCTTTGGGCGAGCTGTTTTCCTCGGAAGAGAGTCAAGCTCATAGTTGCGGGAAAGTTTCTTAGCCGGTTAAGGCTGTCAGAATGTCTTCTGAACCGAGGAAGGTTTGTATGGAGCTTATGAAAGCTGAAGAAGAAGTAGGAATGGCCAGCCCCGCTTTTTTGGGAGGAGGCCATGTCATGAGAAATTGTTCTTGTATCAAGTTCTGTATACAACGATGAAGTTTTCTGAAAGGATGAATCTTTTTGTTTCGGAGTGATTTCTTTTTAGAAGAGGGATTTCGAAAGCCTTCTCCTTGAAGGAGGATTTATCGAAACCAGTTTTTAGAGAAGATGCTAGTGAGCCGTTTTTCCTTGGAAAGGAGTTTAGGCAAGAATAAGCTTGTATCGTTTTGTTGATGGGACGTGTTTTACTGCCTGATACAAGTTAGTAGGCTGAACACTTGTGTTCCCAAAATTGTATGGACCAGTGTGCTAAGGAGCGTTTTACTGGGGTTTGTTCGATTCTAAGATTTTGAATCTTTTGCTGTAGGAGAGTAGAGTAATTCGAAATTTTTACTCACTCCTGTTTCCTTAGCGTTTTGAGATGCTTATAAGCGTTGTAGAAGTTGTGATGCGCTTAGCGTCGATACTTTGTCAGCAGAGTCTTGTCATGCCTTTATTAGACAAGAGTATGATTGCATTTAGCATAAGATGTTGATGATGTTGTGCCAGCGCTGCTTAGAAACGTTTTGGTTGGGCTTACGATAGGTTAGTATTTCAGAACTTAAGCTATGCGTTTATCTGGTTTTAGGGGCTGCGTTATTTCGACTTATCTCCCTGTTTTTTGACTTTTTGAAACAGTTTATAATCTCGTCTAGTGGTATGCTAGATTGTGTTTCTGAGATGTTGAAGACCAGTGTGCCAAGTTGGGCGCTTACTTGGTTAGCGAGTTTGCAATGAGGATTAAGGCAGTGCGAGTCTTTACTTGCTGGCATGCCCCTCTCAGAATCAAACCTGAGAACATCGTCTAGGATATACCTCTCGGATGTTAGGCTAGGATTTACCTAACCTGATTTATATAGCGCGCTGTTATATGACCGTGCACAGACATTACTGAACCTCACCTCCGTATAGAACGTTGGTTGGATATGATTTTCGTCTATTGGGGCCAGCAATGGTCGCAAGTTTTGTTATGGGAAACTGGTTTCTTATTGTGTTGGATAGATATGCTAAGTTTATAGATGTTGGAGACCTTGCAGACGTGTTTGGAAAAATGTCAAGTCTAAAAAGTTTAGTTATCGAGAATTGATCCGAGAGTTTGTCATAGGTGATCGTTTTGGAGAACAAGAAATCGGAAGTCCTTTATTGCTTGGAGTTCGGAACTTCAACTTGAAGCTTATACTTTTTCCAAAAACCCAGAACTTCTTTAGACTCGTTGAATCCTTTAGAGTTTGGAACTATCGAAAAAACTTAAAACTTCCCCTATATTCGGAACTCGTTGCATTCGGAATTCAGAACTTGTTGACTCCTTTTGATGCCAATGTTTTCGATTTTTTGGATTCTTGAAACTATAAGTAGTAGCGTGTATGAGCGATGAGTGTGTATACACTCCCACCCCCTCTTTTTTGTTTTGGGGGGACAGCTGCACCGAAGATCGGTTACCTACGTACCTCTTTTGGAGGATCAAGCGGCCTCGTAGTTCAGTTTGTTTTTGATTTTTTTTTTTTTTTAGCGGCAAGACTTTCGAGTTGTTCAAAGTTTTAAACTCGAAGTAGTGGCGCTGTTTTTCGTTTCTTAAACTCGAAGACTAAGTCTCCATATCCTGAGCTTGGGATTGCTGAGGTGCATCCTTTGATGCCTCGGAAGTTCTGGCTTCCTGAATTTGTGGTTCAGTTACGAGAGCTTGTTGTTGAGTCCTTTTTTCGGAAACTTCCTTGTGAGTTTCTAGGACGGAAGCCTGTTTGCTCAGCTTTGTTTTCTTTTGTTTGGTGGGAGCTTCATCAGACATTTGGAGTTTCCAAAATTTGTGTTCAGCTAAGAAACAAACTCGGGCTTCCCCAAACGGTTTTTATGCCTGATTTCGTTGGGAATTTCAAGCATAGATGGTATGTCGAGGGGATGGCTTGCATGGAGTTTATCCAAGGTATTCCCATGATGACATTGTACATAGCTGGATGGTCAGCTACCACAAAGTTTACAACCTTAGTTACTCCTCCTGCCTGGACGGGGAGTCGGATGTTTCCTAAGGTCATAATAGTTTCGCCTGTGAAACCTGTCAATGGTTTTGGTGTAGGCTCGATTTCGGAGAAATCGACATCCATCATTCGGAGAGTGTCTCGGAAGATGACATCGACTGAACTCCCAGTGTCGATTAGGACTCTAGCAATGTTGACGTCGCTTATCACCAGCTGAACCACGAGTGGATCATTATGAGGATGCTGGATTTCGGTAGCGTCTTCCTCTTCAAATGTGATTCGGAAGTCGTCACGGGAGCGGGTTGTGGCCAGCTTTTGGCAGTTTCTGCCTGTCTTTGATAGTCCTTGAGGGCAGAGACGGTGTCTGGGCAATACTGAGATCCACCCATGATCATGTAAACCTTTCTACGGCTGTTTTCCCCAGCAGGTTCCTCGTTTTTCCTTCCACGTTTTGGAGCTTCCGGAGGAGGTACTTCTGGAGCCTGATTGGGTTGCTCATCTGCGGTTTCCTCTTGCTGATCGGATTCCTCATTTGTTTCCATCACAAGAAGTTTTGTTATATCCCCGAGCTCCCCAGCTAGGAGCTTTTCAGTTAGCATAGTTCCTAAGGTTCGGCAAGTCAGAGTTGAATGGCCATATGCCTTGTGATGATCACAGTAGGCTTTCTCATCGTAAGTGGAGCTGTTGCGAGTCCTGGTGTTTGGATTCTTTCCACGTCCAGCTCCCCACTGTGGTTTGGATGGTCCATCTTGGGACGATCCTGGTGCCACTTGATAATTGTGAGCTCCGCCTTTTGACTCAAATTTTATGTACGAGCTCCCTTTCTTGCCTGCTGAGGCACTAGGAGCTGGTGGCGCGTTTTTGCTAGGTGGTTTTACTCGATGTTTTCGTTCGTTTGCTCGAATATCTTCTTCGAGCTTGATGAACCTGAAGCTCAATGAAGAGCATCCTGGATTGTCGGTGGGGGATTCAGTATCATCTCCTCTCGGAAACGAGACTCATACCACATCGACCTTTTGAGTGCCTCGAGTGCAGCTTTATCACTTACTCCATCGATCTTTGAGACTACGACTGAAACGATCCATGAAACTTTTCAAGGTTTCGTTCTGGCCTTGGGATATCGCCCAAAGATCAGCGTCGGAGGTTGCTTGGTACATGGAGTATTGCTTAAGGAACGCCTTAGACAACTGTGAGAAGTTGTCGATGGAATTCCTTTCGAACTTTGAGAACCACTGGAGATCATCGTCCTTGAGGTTCTCGACAAACAGGAGGCAGTAACCTGCGTCCTCTTGTTCCTTCTTGAACCTCGCACGCCCCATGGCTATCCTAGAGGATGTTAAGTGAGCGTTGGTGATATGAACCTTGGTCCGTGGGTGAAAATCGAGTGGTGATGAAGTGTTGGGGACACAGTACGATACTATCATGATGCGGGGTACAAGTTGTCGGGACGCGGTGAGGTTACTTGGGACGCGGCACGGTTACTCGGGACGCGGCAGTGTTAGTATCCAGACGCGGGTGAGAGCTGTCGAGACGCGGAACGATTGCTCGAGACGTGGCACGATTGCTCGAGAGGCGGCATGGATCACTCGGCGCAGTGGTGATGGTATCGGGACACGGTGGTGATGGAGTCGGGACGCGGGAAGAGTCTCTCGGGATGCGATACGATGGATCGGGACGCGATGCGGGATGACTCGAGAAATCATGATTTCTCGATCGGCTGGCCGTCCGGCGCTTTCCGATGAGCTAGGATCGATAGAGTAACGGACTGATGGATCGAAGATCACCATAGACTCGATGGAAAGAGCCTGATAAGATCAAAACACTCAAGACACAAAAACCCGGTTTGTGAGACTTAAGCAAGATAGTCTCGGAAGAGAATACTCGGTTTTTCTTATTAATGAATTCTGAAAATTACAGTCTGCATAGACGGGCCTTATAAAGCTAGCCGACGCAGTTATGCCCTTCGAGGGGACTTGGAAAGAAATTACAACAGTATAAAGAAATAAATGACTGAATTTAATGGGGGAATACACTTGCCCGAATTGACTGGAAGCTTTAAAAAAACAAATAAGACACAAAAGGAAATTCCATTAGTCCGCAAATAATCATAATGGAAACTTACCTTAACTGGTTGCTCGGTGCATGTGGACTAGATGGCGTCTCGGTGCACTCTTAGTCCTTGACGGGCTGAATGCTGAAGATGGACAGATTAATCGGGCCAGTCTTCATGGTTTGGTCCAATTGACTAGGTCCGGTCCGACACGAAATGGTCGTGGGCTGTGGTCCGTGATCCACATCGATGGTCAAGCCCGAGAATGGTCCACGAGTCCACGAACCTCCATCTGGCTTAGGAGTCCATTGGTTGCCTGGTTGAAGTCCTCGGTCATGGTCCTTTGTCCTGATCTGGTCCGTGGTCGATAGTTCATGGTCGGGATACAAGGTGGCCTTACGATCGTCCCGGTATAGTCCGGTCGTGGGATCTCATCATCCTCTCCCCCTTGTGAAGGTTCTGACGTCAGAACAGCTTCCTCTGCATCATAAGGACGTATATCAGACACTTTGAAGGTTGGGGAAACTTCATACTCACCTTGGAGGTCTAGCTGATAGGCATTGTCATTGATGCTTTTGATGACTTTGTATGGTCCTGCGCCTCGGGGAGCTAGTTTTGACTTCCTTTCCTTCTCGACCTGGTCCTTACACAGATGTAACCACACCAAATCTCCTGGTTCAAAATGGACTTCCCTCCGGCCCTTGTCTGCTTTTGCCTTAATCTTCTCATTCCTTTGCTCAATCTGTGCGCGGACCTTAGCATAGGTCTTCTCCACGAGTTCTGCTTTGGTTACACCATCCTGGCTCAGCTGTTCTTCCGGGGTTAAATACACCAAGTCTAAAGGGACCTGCGGCTTAAAACCATACACAATCTCGAATGGAGAGAGCTTAGTAGCAGAGTGGGTGGCACGGTTATAAGAAAATTCAACATATGGAATGCAGTCAAGCCAATTCTTTTGATTGTTATCGGTGGTGGCCCTTAATAGGGTGGTTAATGTTCTGTTGACAACCTCGGTCTGTCCATCGGTCTGGGGATGGCAGGACGTGGAGAAAAGCAGTTTGGTCCCCAATTTCTTCCACAAGGTACGCCAGAAATGCTTTAGGAACTTGGGGTTCCTGTCTGATACTATGGTCTGGGGTAGTCCGTGCAGGCGCACCACTTCTTTGAAGAAGAGGTCAGCAATCTGGGATGCATCGTTGGTCTTGCTACATGGCACGAAGTGAGCCATCTTTGAAAACCTATCGACCACCACGAGCACAGAGGCTTTGTGCTTGACCACGGGAAAACCTAAGACAAAATCCATAGATACATCCGCCCAAGGCATGTTAGGAATAGGTAAAGGTAAATATAGACCGTGGGGATGTGACCTGGATTTGGCACTGGGGCCGGTGGTACATCTAGAGAAGAAACGCTCCACATCTCTTTTAAGGTGAGGCTAGAAGAAGTGCTCGGTGAGGATGTTCTTGGTCTCTGACATCTCTGGTGCTGAAATCTCTGACAAATCGGCGGTAGAAGCTAGCCAGGCCATGGAAGCTCCGGACATGGCCGATGGTCGTGGGTGTGGGCCACTTCTGGATGGCTTTGATCTTTTCCTCATCCATTTTTAGACCCTGAGAACTTATAACAAATCCTAAAAACACAAGCTGATCAGTGCAAAAGATGCATTTCTTGAGATTTGCATACAAGTTTTCCAGCCTAGGCGTTTCTAAAACCTGTTCAAGGTGTCCGAGATGTTCCTTTAGGTTAGTGCTGTATAACAAGATATCATCAAAATATACCACTACAAACTTACAGATGTAAGTCCTGAGGACATGGTTCATGAGTCTCATGAAGGTGCTGGGGGCATTGGTGAGGCCAAATGGCATGACCAGCCATTCATACAACCCACGTTTGATCTTGAATGTTGTTTTCCATTCATCTCCTTCCTTCATTCTGACCTGGTGGTAACCACTCTTGAGGTCCACCTTTGAAAATACGGTTGCACCACTGAGCTCATCTAGCATGTCATCTAGTCAGGGAATGGGGTGCCTATACTTGACCGTGATGTTGTTAATAGCCCTGCAGTCAACACACATCCTCCATGAGCCATCTTTCTTCGGGACCAAAAGGACTGGTACGACGCATGGGCAGAGGCTCTCCCGGATGTAGCCTTTGCTCATGCGGTCCTGAACTTGTTTATCCAGTTCCTTGGCCTCCTCGGGGTTCACACGGTACGCGGGACGGTTGGGTAGTGGGGCACCGGGGACTAGGTCAATCTGGTGCTCGATTCCTCTGATGGGTGGCAGTCCGGTGGGAATGTCGTCGGGGAACACGTCCTGGAAGGTATCTAGAAACTGCCTGATGCTCTCTGGATGGTTTGGTTCGTCGGTTCCTGAAAAATACCCTTCTCTAAAGATCATGAGTAGCACGGGACACTTCATTTCTAAAGATTTAACAATCCTGCTTGGTGTAATATAAAGAGAAGTTTTATCAGACTTACTTACCTTGGCACCTTTGTCCATTGCCTTTTGCAGGTCGTGGACTTCTTGTGGGGAAAGTGGGGCTAGATTGTATTTCTTACTCTGGTGCATGAAACTATAAACATTGGACCGGCCATTGTGGAGTGTCTCCTTGTCAAATTGCCATGGTCTGCCGAGGAGAATGTGTCTGGCCTTCATTGGGACTACATCACACAAGACTTGGTCCGAGTATTTGCCTATGCTGAAGGGAACCTCCACTTGCTCGTTGATGCGCAGCTCAGTGTCATCATTGAGCCATCTCAGTCGGTACGGCCTGAGGTGTTTAGTCTTTTTGAATCCCAGCCTGTCCACAAGGTATTTGCTAGCAACATTAGTACAAGATCTTCCATCTATAATTAGGCTACATACCTTGGTTGCTACGGTGCATCTGGTGTGGAAGATGTTCTCCCTTTGAATGGTTTCAGGTTCAAACAGTGCACTAAGTGATCTCTGGGTCACAAGAATCTCGCCAACATCAGGGTAGTCGGTGATTTCTTCCTCGGAGTCTGGTTAGTCAGCCTTGTCCTGTGACTCGTACTCTCCATCATCTGAGATGACCATTAGTTGCTGGTTGGGGCAATCTCTAGCATAATATCCCCTGCCTTTGCATTTGAAGCAAGTGACGTCGCGAGTCCGTGTGTTGGGAGCCTAGCTCGAACCGGTGGAAGGTGCCTTCCCGGGTTCAGGGACTGGTCGCCTGGCCTTCGGGTCAACCTCGGGTGCTTTGCCCTTGTCGATGGTACGCTGAGACGTGGGTACTGTCCACGGAGCTCTAGGTCGGCTGGTGGTGGCAACCTTGTGTTTGATGTGCTGCTCAGCTTGTATGGCTAGGTGCAGCAACTCATCCAGGGCGTGGTACGGTTGTCTCTCCACCTTGCGGGATATGCGTTCCTGAAGTCCATCGAGGAACTGGGCCATAAGAGTCTTTAGGGAGTCCTGGACCTCTAGCCGGTGAGGGTTTCGAACTCTTCGAAGTACTCCTCAACAGTCTTGGTTCCTTGGATGAGTTTTTGGAATCTCTTTTGAATATCTCGGTGGTAATAGGCCGGAACATAGCGTTTCCAGAGCTGGAAACTCATCTCATCCCATGTGGTGATGGAAGAAAGGTGGCGTCTCCTCCAGTCCGTGACATCTCGATCTCACCAAGCCAAGGCGTTGTCGGTGAGCTGAGCTTGGGCCAGAGAAATCTTCCTTGCTTTAGAGTAGTTGTAGTACTCGAAGATGTACTCCATACGTCTCACCCAATCGAGGTAAGATTCTGGATCGATCTTGCCAGCAAAGGTCGGTGGCGAAAGCTTGAGATCCTTGCTACCGTGCCAAGGCTGATCCTCTTCGCGGTCGCGGTGTCTCCCTCGGTCGTGCCTTCGGTCGTGGCCGTTGTTTTGCTAGTCGGGGCCGTGTCGTCGATCGAGACCGTGTCGCGGGTGATTGGGCCATCGCGTGGTCCATCGGAGTCTGTCTGACTGTCGGTATCGGACAGACCGGGGTCGACTTCTCGGCGTTGCTCGAGTCGCTCTAGTCGTGTTTGGATGGCGGTGAGGGCGGCGAGTACTGAGCGTTGGTTGGCTCGGCTTCTCCCACCGTGTACCTGAAACAAAGTTTAAAGAAAAAGCTAGATGATCCGAAAATAAAGAAGGGAAAAAACGACTAAGGCAAGATAATAAGGAATGCAATATTTTTTTTTTTGTTTATGGCAAGATGCAGATGAAACTATTAAGGAAAGTGCAGATATATATTTTCTTCTTTTTTTTTGTGATGATACGCGGTGAAACAAATATGGAAAGTGAATTGAATTGACCTAATGCAAATGAGTAATGCGAACTAGGTATGCGGCACTAGATGCAAAAAGATTTTTTGAATAATGAAATAAAGAGCAAGCAATGTAAAGCTAAAGTAAATCGTGAGATTGGGGTGAATAAACATGGGTCGAGAGCTTTTAAGCTCTGATACCAAGATGATATTACCCTTGGTCCGTGGGTGAAAATCGGGTAGTGATGAAGTGTTGGGGACGCGGTACGATGCTATCGGGACACGGGGTACGAGTTGTCAGGACGCGGTGAGGTTACTCGGGACGCGGCAGTGTTAGTATCGGGATGCGGGTGAGAGCTGTCAAGATGCGGCACGATTGCTCGAGACACGGCACGGATCACTCGGCGCAGTGGTGATGGTATCGGGACTGGGTGGTGATGGAGTCGGGACGCGGGAAAAGTCTCTCGGGATGGGATACAATGGATCGGACGCGATGCAGGATGACTCAAGACGCGGGGTCTTGACTACAGGACGCGATCGGGTATCGGGTAGACAACTCGATGACTCGAGACGCAGCACGGTGATCTCCGAGACGCGGTACGGTGATCTCCGAGACGCGGTACGGTAATCTCTAAAAAATCGGAAATCACAATATCTCGAACGGCTGACCGTCCGGTGCTTTCCGATGAGCTAGGATCGATAGAGTAACGTACTGATGGATCGAAGATCGCCACAGACTCGATGGAAAGAGCCTGATAAGATCAAAACACTCAAGACACAAAAACCCGGTTTTTGGGACTTAAACAAGATAGTCTCGGAAGAGAATACTCGGTTTTTCTTATTAATGAATTCTGAAAAATACAGTCTGCATAGAGGGGCCTTATAAAGGTAGCCGACACGGTTATGCCCTTCGAGGGGACTTGGAAACAAATTAGAACGGTATAATGAAATAATGACTGAATTTAATGGGCGGAATACACTTGCCTGAATTGACTAAATGCTTTAAAAACAAATAAGACACAAAAGGAAACTCCATTAATCCGCAAATAATCATAATGAAAACTTACCTTAACAGGTTGCTCGGTGCATGTGGACTAGATGGCGTCTCGGTGCACTCTTAGTCCTTGACTGGCTGAATGCTGAACATGGACAGATTAATCGGGCCAGTCTTCATGGTTTGGTCCAATTGACTCGGTCCGGTCCGACACGAAATGGTCATGCACTGCGGTCTTTGATCCACATCGATGGTCAAGCCCGAGAATTGGTCCACGAATCCACGAACCTCCATCTGGCTTAGGAGTCCCTCGGTTGCCAGGTTGAAGTCCTCGGTCATGGTCCTTTGTCCTGATCTGGTCCATGGTCGATGGGTCATGGTCGGGATACAAGGTGGCCTTATAATCGTCTCGGTAGAGTCCGGTCGTGGGATCTCATCACTTGGGGTCAGTTTTTCCATTGTAGGGTCGGATATTCATCTTTCCGAGATCCGAAAGCCTAGTTTTGGTGATTCGGTCCGTGAAAGGAGTTCTCTGAGCATCTTCGAGAACATGTTCGATTTCGGGGGCATCACTAGTTGCTCGATGGACTTGGGATTTAACATTTTTCATCTCATAGGCAGTTTAGATCAGCTGACTGCGCAACTCATCTAGTTCGCTTTCTCTGACTACCCGCCGGAAATCATTATCGTGTGCTCGAAGAGCCTCTTCTCGTTCTCGCAAGATAGAAAGTTCTTCTTCAGTTAGATCGTCATCGCGGTTCGAGAGATCTACCACATCCTCAGGTTGATGGTTATTGTTTTGACCTTCAGAATTAGGGTTTCCCTCAAAGTGTGTTTCAGTGTTAATGGTTGATGTATCCGAGGGACGATGCAACATAGTTGCAGTAGTAGGGTTGATCCTGCGAGAAGATGGTGTTCGGAAAGAACTTCCTCGTGGATCACGCCTTGAAGCTCCTGATCCTCCTGGAGTAGCGAAATCGAGACGATTTCTCAAAAGAGAAGCTCTGGATTCCTTTTCCTTCCAGAGATCTTCGATTTGTTAAGTCAGGGTTTCCGAAAGCTTTTCGTGTTCCTGATTTTTCTTCTCAAGAGCTAGCACAGAGGATCGAAGCTGAGCTATAGTAGCTGCATCCATTCCATCTCCATCTGGATGCTGAGTAGATGCAGGGGGTTCGTCTCCAGCCATAGTTTCGAGGTTTCGACCTAGGGTTTTCCTTTTCAAGAGTAAAGATTTCTCGTAGACCATCCTTCTATCGCCAAATTGTGGGAACCAGAATTCACCTCAATGTATTTTCGGAAAGTTGTTAATGTGAGCATCCGAGAATCTTGCGAGAGATAACGAAAAGTAAATAGAAAGATCGAAAATGGAAATTCGGTCAAAAAGAGAAAGATCACCTCAATACACAATTTTTATTGCTAAATTGTGTATTGCGAATGATTCGATATATGAATTATCTTAGAATGTGTTACAAGAGGTAGATATCGATCCTTATTTATACTAAGATAACATAAGTCCTAAACAGCCTAAGTTTCAATGTGGGACAAAGGTCTTTTCCTTTTTCCGACCACTTTTCCGTAAATCTTCGAGGAAACTTCTAGAACCTTCCGTAAGTCGGTTCCAGCCCTTGTCAGTCCATCCTTCCAGTTCGGCCCAATTATATCCCTCGTCAGTGGTTTTCTCCGGTTTGTTTTAAGTTAACATCTCTATCGTCTTCGATAGACGATACATCGCGATGTTTCGAGAAACTTACGAAAACATCGGTATATTTTACGAAAAGGCCATGAAGATGAAGAAAGAAGCAAAATGAGACGAAATAAAAGGTGTCAGCAAGCTCGGTCAGCAGTTCCTACCGAGCTGGATGGTAGGCAGCATGCTGACCATCCAGCTATGTCAGATTTGGTGACAAAATTTACCGAGCTGGCTGCTTCCAGGTTCATGATGTCGTCCAGCTCGGTTTCCAGGATGAGAGGAGATCTTCCGATAAGTCATGGGATGCGTCCACCTCGGTATGCTGAAGGGTGTCGGCCAGATCAGTATCCAGGAGGGTGGATTTTACCGAGCTGACTAGCATATGTCGTCCAGCTCGGTAGCCTGACGGAAGGAAAACCCGAGTTGGCTGCTCCATGCTTCCCGTACCGAGCTGGACAGCAACACCCAACTTGTGGATGCCATAACTTTCTTGTATGAACTCTGTTTGATCTGATTCGTCTTTAATGAGCTTCATTATTGAGTTAAGAACATTTTCCAAGTGGTTTCATGTTCAAAAGCCTTGTGGTTTGGAAGATACACCTCGATCATTGAACACATATCCTTTTCAGCTCAGAACTCTCGGAAAGTGTCATCCAGCTCGGTTTCGAGGAAGGGAAGGATTCTACCGAGCTGAATGCATCATGCTGTCCATCTTGGTATCAAATAGGGTGGATGATACCGAGCTGGATGCATCATGACAGCCAGCTCGGTAGACTGGTACCGAGCTGACTGCTCTGTGCTGTTCAGATTGACGTTCTGTGGCAAATGCTTGGTAAAACATGCATCCAGCTCATGTATGTCGGTCAGCTCGGTAGGATTGGCTGCTAAAATACCGAGCTGCCTGTCCTCCAAGCTTGGTTGATTGCCTTTTACTCGAAAAATTGTAACTTTTGTTGGTTTATCGGATGAATCGTTCAAATGATGAAATGGTCAGCCGAACGTGATGAAGAGATGTCAGTCAGCTCGGTATCACTAGCAGGTCTTGATACCGAGATGGCTGTCTTGTTTCGTTCAGCCGATCGTCAATTGTTTGATGAATTGTGAGTTCATACATTTCTCGGAAAAACTCTCGTAACACAGTATTTCTTACTTTTTTTCGCAGAGTTATCGATAAAGTCGTTCGAAATGAACTTTCTCCAAACACATATCTAAATATGGAAACTCTTTTTCAATATTCAAATATTTTGATCGTTAATTTCGGAAATATGGGGTTTGACCCCAACTGTTAGCTTGGCTTAACCATCCTCTCCAGAGGCCAAGATGGACGGTCTTGTCCCGTCCGAATGGATGGTGCCATACCGGATGGCAGGAGACGTACCGGGTGGAGGATTTTTAGACCGGCTAGGCCGAAATTGTCAGCCAATTGGTTCGGCATCCAGCACCGAGTCAGACATAGTTTCGGCGACATTTAGGGCCGAGCCGGACGAAATCATGTCGCATGGAAACCGAGGACACCGAGCCGGTCGAGTTGGTCAATTCCATGCGATCAGCTTAGCCGTCCAATTCCTCTCCTCAAGTTTCCAAGCCGGACTGTGCCCTTCCTTCTCACGTGAGGCCGAGCCGGACAGTGGACATTACGTCCCGCGAGAGCCAAGGACGCTGAGCTGGACGAGTCCCTCGGGTGCCCTGCATCCCACATTGCTCCATGGCCGAATCGGACACACCGCTTGGCCATTTTCTTCTTCAAAATCGGCCGAGCTGGACGGTCGTCCTATGTTACCATCAGTCGGTTCAGCCATCTTCTCCCTCTGAAGGGAATTGGCCAAGCTGATCATTAATCTTTTGTCGATTACGCTTTTTCTTCGTCTTCAGGATCATTTTGAGAACTTATCTATATTTCCGTAAACTTCTCGACGTTTTACGGAAAATATCGTAACGGTTTTATCTATCGAAAATTGTAAAACGTTAACTTAAAATAAACCAAAGCGCCAGACCAAAGAATTTATCGAATCAAGGACAAAGGATGAAGTTGGGCCGAGCCGACAGAAAGCATTCTCGCAGGCCAAATTGATTAATCAAAGATTCTAGGAGGTTCTCGAAGGTTTTATCAAAAGTCGATGGAAAATAGGAGAAGATTATTTCCCATATCGGGAATTTGACTAGTTAGGACTTAAGTTTGTCTAATATAAATACATATTCATCTTTATCTTTGTAAAAAACAATTCAAATCTTTCGATACTTGGCAATAAATGCAATAAAATATATTTGCGGCTTCTTATTTTATTTACTCTCTTTTTTGTCCTAGTTTTATTTTTACGATCTTTTCCTTATTATTCGCTCTCTTTCCAAAACTCTCGGATCCTCACATTAACTTTTCTAAAATACGTTGAAGTGAATTTCAGTTCCCACACTTTTTTGACCCAAGCTGGTCATCACAAGATCTACCTGAGCTGGTGAGTTATGTGGATTGAATCCGAGGATTTCTCGAGCCGGTCGCGATTCCCCAGCTGATGATAACTCCTGTGCTTTGTCCCGAGCTGATCACGTTTCGTTCTTCGTTCTTAAAGTTCATATCAAGAACTTATCAATATTTTCTTAAACATCTCGTCATTTTACAGAAAATACATGATGTTTTGTCTATCGATAAACTACAAGGTGTTAACTTAAATCAAACCAAAGCATTAAACCGAAGATATACAAAGAAATTATTGAACTGAAGACAAAGGATGAGATTGGGCCAAACCGATAAGGAATATTATCGCGGGCCGACTTATCAAAGACTTCTCGGGGATTCTCAAAGATTTCTCAAAGTTGGTGAAAAGACGAAGAGATAGGCTCCCACATCGGAAATTAGGCTAGTTGGGGCTTAAAGTTGTCATGTATATATAGATGTCGATGTATAGATTTCAAGGAATTCTCAATTCCCATACTTTCGCATTTAGAGATTTAGGCATTCTAAATTTCTTCTTTTCGCTTATTTCCTTTGTTCGGAAAATCTTTTAAAAAACGCATTTTAAACCCTCAAAGTTCAACTTAGTAGCACTTTAAACATTTGGACACTAACACTCACACTATGGACTTTCAAAACAAATAAACTTTCATAAATAACCTTCAAACTTGCATTTTTATTTCTGCTGCAAAAAGATGACCGGCACTGTTTATAAGGTGTCAGTTTTTAAAATAAAATATTATTATAATAATTATTTTACTTATTTATTTTATATAAATTTATTTTTCTCCTAAAAATTGTGTTTTTGGTGGGAAAATAAGATTTTACGGAAAATTAAATTTTGCGGTTTTGACAGAAAATGAGATTTTGTGGTTTTTGCGGAAAAACGAGATTTTGTGGAAAACCAAATTTTTGCGGATTTGGCATGAAGCGAGATTTTGGCAGAAAAATAAATTTTACAATATTGGCGAGAAAACGAAATTTGCGGTTATGGGCAGAAAACCTAGATTTTGCGGTTTTAGCTGAAAAATGAGATTTTTTAGGTTTGGCGAAAAAACAAGATTTTACGGTTTTGAAAAAATTATTTTGCGTTTTTGGCATGAACATCTCAAATTTTGTATTTTCTCTTCCAAAATCTAGCCACAACCGCAAAATTTTTTGTTCCATGAAAACAAAAAAATCTCGTTTTCCGCCAAAAACTTGTTTCTCGCCAAAACTGCAAAATCTCATAACGAGATTCTCATTTCTTGCAAAAATCGTAAAATTTTATTTTCCACAAAAACTTTTTTCTCTTCAAAACCGCCAAAATCTTAACTTTTAGAAAAAAATAAAATTTATATTAATCTATACTAAATAAACAAATAAAATAATATTTATAATAATAATTTATTTAAAAACTAACATATTATGAACAGTGCTAGTCATCTTTTTGCGGCGGAAACAAAAGAGGAAGTTTGAAGGTTATTTATGAAAGTTTATTTATTTTGAAGGTCCATAATGTGAGTGTTAGTGTCCAAAGGTTTAAAGTACTAGTATGTTAAACTTTGAGAGTTTATAATGCTATTTTCCCCTTAATAAAATTATACTTTCTATCTTTTTTTTTTTTCGAGTTTCTCTTTTCAAAACTTGTTTGGCCTAATTATTGAGTTTTTTTCCTAAAATATGTTGTGTGAATTCCGGTTCCCACAATTTGGCGCTAGAAGGAAGAAACAAAAGATGTCGAGATCGATAAAAGTCATGGAAGAAGCTTGCCTCCTCGAGGGTCCTCCGCTCGGTGGAGCAGATCCGACTCGAGAGGTTTCCAATGGTCGGATTCACTCCGGAAAGGAAACTTTTCTAATAACCCTAGGGTAACCCGAAAAATCCTCTGAAGAACACGTCAACATAATCATCGGATGATCGCAGTTCTTCAGCGATACTGTAGCATCGGTAAAAGCTTCTCAACGAAAAGCAAGAACAAACGTCGATTGATCAGAATCAAAGAAGAAAACCGAGGGAGCAATTGTCTTCAAGAAATCGGAGGTGTACGGAGTTGTGCATCCCCACGATGATCCTCTCGTGATCAAGTTACCTATACTCGATCACGATCTATCTAGGGTACTTATCGCACACTCGAAGTACGGTAAACTTTATTTACCGAGAAGCCCTAGACAAGATAAACATGAATTCATACGAACTGGTGGACGAGCCTAGGCCATTAACAAGCTCCTCTGGAAGCGTAACAATCACCCAATGAACAACTGTTCTCCCGGTCTCTACAGCAGCAGGAACCGTAACAGTACTATTATCAGTAGCTGATTATCCCACGATCTACAATGCTGTCATGGGAACGCCTTGGCTCAACGTCATGAAGGCCATCCCATCGACTTATCACATATGCCTTAAGTTTCCGACCCCCAACGGGATCGAAACAATTTGGGCAAAGCAGAAGGATTTCCAAACTTGCTTCTTGAAAGAACATAGCCTCCAGAAACCCATTACAGGTGGGAAACCAATCGAAAAATAAAAATGAAAAGCAGAGGCAGAACTCACCAAGTTCTTCATAAGCTCTAGTTGGAAGATCCTGAGAATTAACATAACCAAAACTCATGCAAACCCATAATCTCGGTTCGCATTGACGATTCCCATCCTGAAAGATGCGTTAAAACCGGTGAAAAACTCGAAGAGACAATCAAATTCAACCTGATTACTCTTCTTAAGAAAAACGTCAACACCTTCGCTTGGGAAGCAGAAGGCATGCCGAGAATCGACAACGGGGCATGCGCTCAAAATACATCCGACTTTCAAGTCGATTAAACAGAACAGGTGAAAGTTGGCCCACTTCCTGTCGTGGAAAGTGGTGAGATGAAAACATGCATGGGAAGTGGCAAGTTCAGCTTGACACAAAACGGCAACCTGACCTTCCTTACATGCATCCACAATTAGTCTTGGCTGAACTGGCCAGCTGGTGGTTGATTTGGAGAATATTGTTCATATACTGTTCAAGGCACGATTCATATACCGAGAAAAGATCCCCAAACGAAATGGTGGGCAGGAATTATTGAACTGGACCGGAATTAGAGGCGAGCTGTGCCAGTCCAAGACCATACTACAGCGTGATGAGAAGATTGGACTGCAGATAAAGCCCAAGCCCATAAAAACATCGAAGATGGCGAGTTCACAAATTTAGCAGCGTCCCACATTGTTAGTAACACTCGGTACGTCAAAATATTTTTTATATATAAAGGATAGCATATATAAGATTTTAGCCATCCAATTCATAGTACTTATAATCCATATTGTAAGACTATTAAGGATTTACAGATTATTCTTTGTATTTTTGGAAATAATATCAATAAAAACAAACATTATAGTTTTTTAAAAATAAGATTTTTGAGCTTCCATTTATTATAAGTTTTGATTCTGTGAGTTTTGACTCTCACAGTTTGG
Organism: Sisymbrium altissimum; assembly: GCA_900406495.1. Taxonomy (NCBI): domain Eukaryota; kingdom Viridiplantae; phylum Streptophyta; class Magnoliopsida; order Brassicales; family Brassicaceae; genus Sisymbrium; species Sisymbrium altissimum. Next base: position 59,709 of record OVBI01000411.1, read on the forward strand.
CGCCGTCTAAAGGGACGAGAAATATTGTAAACCCTAAGAGCAACAAGATCTGAGAAAGCAATGTCCAGACACTGAACCAGAAGGATCAATATAATTATCAGAGGATCCCAGTCCCAAGGGGGTACCGTTTCGAGGATACAAAGTCCTACCAAAAAGACCAAGGAAACTGTGGACTGGAATGTAACTTGAGGGGATCTGGGAAATGCAATCTGGTTCGAAGGAAGTACGGCTACCGGAATCAATCACCCCCCATAATGACCCCCTCTTTATTAGCCTCACCATCGGGGATCACGATGTGGCCAGAATTCTGATCGGTAACTGGAGTTTGGTGAATGTCATATTCCATGAAACCCATATTCCAAGAAAACCTTCTGAGGATGAAAATTGGGATTTTAGATCTCACAACTCATCTGAAGCCATTGACGAGTTTTACCGGAAAAAGGACAATGACCATCAGATTAGTCCAACTCTCTGTAGAAGCGGAAGGAGTGAGAAGAAAGGCAGATCTTGGTGGTTGATTGCCTGACAATTTACATCGCAATCATGGGAAAACATTGGCTCAAATCGATAAAGGCGGTATCCTCAACCTACCACTTTGTCTCAAATTCCCGACCCTTACCGGTATTGAAACGATATGGGGGCTGCAAAGGGACTCGTGAGATTGCCTTCTTGGGGAACACAAAATTGAGAAGTACAGTGACCAAAACAGACACTATGAAGAAACCAAGCAAGGCAATATACTCGGAACGTTACAGGAGATTAAAAAAAATACTAAATATGGTGAAAAAACTAAAACATGTGGATAAAAAAAAAATCCGTAGAAATATTAAACATAAATTATAACTCAGAAATAGTCCTGGATATTTGAAGGAAAAAAAATTGAACAATTTTTGTTACGTGTTAAAATTGTGTATAGGTATAGCCTCTTTTATCCATTACCTCTAGGTTAGAAGCAATAGCCATAGGTTTGAAATCCTACATTCATTCATCTTTTTTTTCAATACTACTCCCATTTGGTGTCTGTTTGCATCAATCGCCTACAAATCTCTTTGCAATCTCTAGTTATGCATCGATCGAATAGAATATCATCACATGTTGTTAATATGCTAAAGCTCTTCCTTCAAATTACCACCATTTAGGAAACTTGGCGTTTGGAAAACTTTTAGATTTTTCGGCTGGTTATTTGAAACTGTCTATTAATCAACCTTAAAATAGACAGTTCTATTTCATTTCGTCGGCATATCTTTTTGAATTTTACTTTGGTTGAATTTAGATAAATGTAACTCTCTCTCGTTTCAATTTCTTTTGTATGGTGTGTCTCGAGAGCCTAATTGAGAAGTATACATTAATATGTAATTTATAGTTTTTCGTGTAAAATTAATATTAATAAATAAAAAATTATGGCATCCAAAATTGAATACGATACTAAATGCTGTGGGCGTGTTTTGTATTGTATTCAATAGGCACCACCCTATAGTTTGGTGTAAAAGCAAAGATTTCAAAAATACTGATAACTATATATGGTCCTATTCCATCCAACCTTTAATTGGAATTAATTCTTACAAATGGGTGAAACTTCTCATTTAAACATTAACAATCAATTTGGAGATTAAATGACTGATGGTTAACCAGGTAAGTAGGTATAGTTACGTGAACGCGAATTGTAAACAATATATATACTAGGGGACAGATATTAAAATTGAACGAGGGTCCAACCAATTATAATTTTCTAAAAATATGACACATCAATTTAATCTATCTATATTAATATTCAATCATTTCAATTATTTATATTTTCCCTGTTCAATTTATTTCATATATAAAAACAATATCAATATATGCTCATCATATCCAAAAAAAAAATAACACAATGAAAATTGGGAAAATAAAACCAAAACAGTAAAAAAAAAAAAAGAAACACAAGAAAAAAGAAGATTCAAAACTTTAAAAAACTAAGACAAATTTTTAGTAGACTAACATAAAATGTTTTTTTTTAAATTACAACGAAAAACATCATAATATGTTTTTAAATTAAAAATGACTAACATAATATATTTTTAAATAAAAAATATATGGGAACAATAAAAAATAATAAAATAAAAATAAATAGTATAAATACATAAAACATCAGAAACAATATCAAATAAGAATATAAAAAAGTGTAACTGAAATTTAAAATGAAGAAAATATATGATACATGAACTATGAATTGTAACATACTAGGACTTTACCTACTCTTCGTGCGGAGTTAAATATTTTAATCTGTTTTTATGTAAAATAACGACTTTTTAAAAAAAAAACATAATTTTTAGAATTAGAAAGATTAATATATTGAGGGTTAAATATTTTAATCTGTGTTTATATAGAATAACATTTTTTTTTAAAAAACAATAATTTTTAGAATTAGAAAGACTAATTTATTGATTATGGTTTTTTATTGTACGAGTTAATTATTTTGTTTAAATTAGAGAGATTATATTATATATGATTCATATTTTGTTTTGGTCGGATAATTTTAGAATTTTAAGAATTATATTATTTGTCAAACTTATACCTTAATAACTTTATAATATAAAAAATAAATATCGATATTTGGATTATATAAAACTTGGTATGAAATTTAAAATATAGTAAGTTTTATATTTTATGTTGTGTTTCTTAATTTTTTATAAGTGCTTTATAATAATAATATATTTTTCTTTAAAGTTAAAATGTAAGGTATACATTCATTTTGTCATTTTTTTAATTGGTTTATAGTTTTGGAAAATAAAATCCTAGAAATTTGGAATAAAATCCTAGAATCTTTTTTAAATTTTGATAGTTAGGAAATAATAAATATTGAAAGAAAATTGATAGATTACTATAAAATCTGTTGTCAAACAAAAGTAATGGCATCATTGTAAATAAAATGATCTTTTGAAGTATTTTTAAAAATGTACCTCTCAATTAATATTAGTAAGATTAGAAAGGAAAAAATGGGACCAAAAAATTTATTATGTCAAATCCAATTGATTTTTAAAATAACACATCAGAATAGTATTTAACACACTATTGGGGATAAAATTCACCACTTGAAGATTGATGAACCGAAAGATATTTACACAAAGGACTCAGAAAGATTGTACTAGTTCGCCAACTTCCTTCAGCAGATGATTGGGTCTGAGATTTTTCAGAACACTAGTTGAGCTTGCCAACTTCCATAGAAGGAAGATTGGACGAGCAGAACATCCCCCTAAGGAACAAACCAGCTCGCCAACTTTCCCTACGAGTGTTTGCATAAGCTGAAAACCGACCAAGGGACCAGAATGAGCTCGCCAACTTCCTCCAAAGAGAGTTTGGCTGACTAAGGACCGACTAACACGCCATCTTCCTTAATGGGAAGATTGGACTAGCTGAAAGTTTGTATAAGCATCAAACCAGCTCGCCAACTATCCTAGAAGTATTTGGGCAAGCTAAAACCCATCAAGGGATGTAATAAGCTCATTAACTTCCTCCAACGAGACGTTGGATTATCTTAACTTCAATCCAACATCCAACTAGCTCGCCAACTTACTTAAAGGGATAAGTAGGCGACCTGAAAGTCTGTCCAAGCATCAAACCACTTTTCCAACTTCCCCTATGAGTGTTTGGGCAAGGTGTGTTGGGGTCAAAACCCACATTTTCGGAATTAATGATTAAAATTTTTGAATATCGAAAAAGAGTTTCCATATTTAGATATGAGTTCGGAGAAAGTTTGTTTCGAACCACTTTGTCGATATCTCTGCGAAGAAAGTAAGAAATGCTGTCTTTTCGGGAGTTTTTCCGAGATATCGATGAACTCGCAATTCATCAAACAAAGGACGATCGGCTGGATGAAACAAGACAGCCAGCTCGGTATCAAGACCTTCTAGTGATGCCGAGCTGACTGACATCTCTTTACTACGATCGGCTGATCATTTCATCCTTTGAATCCTCCGATAAACCAACGAAAGTTACGAGTAAAAGGCAATCAATCAAGCTTGGAGGACAGACAGCTCGGTATTTTGGCAGCCAATCCTACCGAGCTGGCCGACATACATGAGCTGGATGCATGTTTTGCCAAGCATTAGCCATAAAACATCGATTTGATCATCGCAGAGCAGTTAGCTCGGTACCAGTCTACCGAGCTGGCTGTCATGATGCATTCAGCTTGGTATCATGCTCCCTATTTGATACCGAGCTGGACAGCATGATGCATTCAGCTCGGTAGAATCCTTCCCTTCCTGGAAACCAAGCTGGATGACACTTTCCGAGAGTTCCGAGCTGAAAAGGATATGTGTTCAATGATCGAGGTGTATCTTCCAAACCACAAGACTTTTGAACATGAAACCACTTGGAAAATGTTTTCAACTCAATTATGAAGCTCCTAGAAGAATAATCAGATCAAACGGAGTTCATACTAGAAGGTTATGCCATCCACAAGTTGGGAGTTGCAGTCCAGCTCGGTACGGGAAGCTTGAAGCAGCTAGCTCGGTGTTTCCTTCACCAAAGCTACCGAGCTGAACGACATATGCCAGTCATCTCGGTAAAATCCACCCTCCTGGATACCAAGCTGGTCGAAACCCTTCAACATACTGAGCTGGACGCATCCCACGACTTATCGGAAGATCTCTTCTCATCCTGTAGACCGAGCTGGACGACATCATGGACCTGGAAGCAGCCAGTTCGGTGTTTCCTGCACTCAGGCTACCGAGCTGGACGGTCAGCATGCTGCCTGCTGTCTAGCTCGGTAGGAAATGCTGACCGAGCTGGCTGACACTTTTTTTTCGTGTTATTTCGCTTCGTTCTTCGTCTTCAGGGTCTTTTAGTAAACATACTGATGTTTTCATAAGTTTCTCGAAACATCGCGATGTTTCGTCTATCGAATTGGGCCGAGATGGAAGGATGGACCTACAAGGGCTGAAACCAACTTACGGAGGGTTCTAGAAGTTTCCTCGAAGATTTATGGAAAAATCATCGGAAAAAAGAAAAGACCTTTGTCCCACATCGAAATTTAGGTCGTTTAGAACTTAGGTTGTCTTAGTATAAATAAGGATCGATCTCTACCTCTTGTAACATATCAAATACATTCGAAATATACTATTCATTCGAGATTTAGCAATAAAATTGTATTCTCGTCTTTTCTTTTTTTTGTTTTTTTTCACTTTTTGCGGAAATATACCAAAATCTTCAAGAGGTTTCTCATTCCAGAACTTTTGGGACCTAATTATCAAATTCACTTTCTGAAAATACATTTTGTGAAATCTCGTTCCCACAATTTGGCGCTAGAAGGAGGGTGTCCAAAAGCTTTCTTACTCCGAGAAACGAAAGATGCCAAGATCAACTAACTCGAATCATCCACTCGGTGGAGCCGAACCGATTTTAGAGATCTCCTAGGATTGGATTCAATCCAGAAATAAAACTTTCCCGATATCCTTAGGGAAACGCACTGGATCCTCGGTAAACACGATCATAGGAGGATCACCATTCTTCTGCGATTCGATATCTTCGATAAAAGTTTCTCAGCGAAAAGTAGGGAACAACACTAATCGATCAGAATCAAAGAACAAGACGAAGGGTGCACTCACCTTCGATCAATCGGAGGCTTATGGAGTCATCCATCCCCACGATGATCCGCTTGTGATTCAATACACAATAGCCGACAACGACGGTTTTGGTTGATACTGGTAACACAGTAAACGTGATCTATCGGAAAACCCTAGATAGGATGGAAACGGGACAGTATAAACTGTTGGACGAACCTAAACCGCTGACGAGTTTTTCTGGCGCATATCAATGACCCAAAGAATTATCGTCCTTCCAGTTACCATGGCTGGAGGAAACATCAGTTCAGTTCTCAGTAGCTGATCATCCGACCATCTACAATGCTGTAATGGGAACGTCCTGGCTTAACGCCATCAAGGCCGTCCCATCCACCTACCACCTTTGCCTTAAGTTCCCAACTCTTAAAGGAACCAAAACGATCTGGAGAGAACAAAGGAGCTCTCGAACTTCTCTCTTTATCGAACACAAACTTCGGAATCCTGTAACAGATAAACCCTTAGAGAAGGGAAAACGAATGGCAGGGGCTGAGCTCTCAAAACTCCTCCACCAACTTCACCTGGAGGATGCCAAGGAGCAGAAATACGAAAGTCCATGCGAACCGGTGGTCTCATTATGCATCGACGATTCCCAACCCGAGAGATGCGTTGAAATCGGTGCGAACCTTAATGAACCAATCAAATCCGAACTCATTGCTCTCTTTAAAAAGAACATGGGCAGTTTCGCATGGGCAGCTGAAGACATGCCATGTATTGACATCAACATGACCTGCCATGAGCTCAGTGTTGATCCAATCTTCAAACCGATCAAGCAAAAAAGGCAAAAACTTGGTCCAGAAAGGGCGAGGGCAGTCAATGACGAAGTCGAAAGACTCCTCAAAGTTGGATCAATCACTGAAGTACGATATCCCGATTGGCTTGCCAATCCGGTAGTCGTCAAAAAGAAGAATGGAAAGTGGTGTGTCTGCGTGGACTTTACGGATCTTAACAAGGCCTGTCCCAAGGATAGTTTCCCGCTTCCGCACATCAACAGACTAGTCAAGGCAACAGCTGGAAACAAGCTACTCTCTTTCATGGATGCATTTTCTGGTTACAACCAGATTATGATGAGTCTAGATGATCGAGAAAAAACAGCGTTCATTACAGATCGCGGAACGCATTGCTGCAAGGTGATGCATTCCGGACTGAAAAACGCTGGCGCGACTTACCAACGCCTAGTAAACAAGATATTTGCTGATCAATTGGGGAAGACCATGGAAGTCTATATAGACGGGATGCTCGTAAAATCCCTCGAAGAGGAGGATCACGTGAAACACCTATCAGATTTTTTTGATTGCTTGAACAAATACAACATGAAACTCAATCCCACAAAGTGTAGAATCGCAGTCTCTTCTGGGGAATTCCTCGTGTACTTGGTAACCCACCGAGGAATGGAAGCAAACCCAAAACAAATCAACGCCCTGATCGACATAGCTTCCCCAAGGACCAAAAGAGAGGTCCAAAGACTTACTCGACGTGTAGCTGCGCTTAACAGATTAATATCTCGATCAACCGATAAATGTCTCCCTTTTTACACATGTTAAGGGGAAACAAGAAGTTCGATTGGACAGAAAAATGCAAGGAAGCTTTCCAGCAGCTCAAAGCTTACTTAGCAAGCCCAACAGTACTCGCGAAACCGCAGTCAGTGGAGTCCTCATTCAAGAAGAGAGAGGCGAGCAACGATCAGTTTTTTACGTGAGCCAAACTATTACCGATGCTGAGACTCGCTACCCGCAGATGGAAAATCTAGCACTGTTAGTGGTTGCATCTGCACGAAAACTCAGACCTTACTTCTAGTCTCATACTATCGTAATCTTGACTACCTTCCCACTCATGACCATTTTGCACAGCCCAAGTCTCTCGGGACGTTTGGCTAAGTGGGCAGTTGAGCTGAGCGAGTATGATATCGAGTTTCGATCAAGAATGTGCGTGAAATCGCAAGTTCTCGCCGAATTTCTGGTCGAACTCCCCCCTCTAGGGGGTAGGCAAAAACCTGAAAATACTACTTGGATCATTCACGTTGATGGATCATCCTCAAAACAAGGATCAGGGATCGGGATCCATTTGACTTCACCTACAGGAGAGATCCTAGAACAGTCATTCCGACTCGATTTCCAAGCATCCAACAATGAGGCTGAGTACGAAGCCATGATTGCTGGGCTACGACACGCCAACGGAATCATGGTGGAAAACATCCACGCTTTTTGTGATTCTCAGCTAGTTTCAAACCAATTTAGCGGAGAATACGAAACCAGAGACGAGAGAATGGCTGCATATCTTAAAATTGTCCAGGATCTCGCAAAACAATTCAAAGAATTCGAACTCACTAGAATTCCTCGGGGTGAAAATGCGCCAGCCGATGCTCTACCAGCCTTGGCATCAACTTCTGCCCCAGGAGAAAGTAGGATTATTCAGGTGGAGTTCATAGAACATCCAAGCATTGGACCACCCGATATAATCACTCTTATCCAAGACGAACTCGAGGACGAAACATCTGATCCCATGGATGAGGGGGAAGAAGAATCGGCCCCAACCATCGACACTAACCCACAAAACAAAAAGGGAGAGTATGGTTGCAACCAAGAATGGATGCAGAAGATTCATCTCTACATCGCATACGGAGATCTTCCCTCAGACAAATGGGCAGCACGAAAACTCAAAGAACAAGCAGCACGCTTTGTCCTTTTAGATGGAAACCTCCTCAAGTGGAGACATTCTGGTCCCCTTATGACCTGCATGGAGGGCAGCCAAGCCCGAAAGGTCATGCAAGAAGTCGATAGCGGGTCATGTGGAAACCACTCAGGGGGAAGAGCACTCGCCATCAAGATCAAAAGGCATGGATACTTCTGGCCAACAATGATCAAATATTGCCAAAAATTCTCTAGAAAATGCGAGAAATGCCAACGCCACGCTCCAACAATACACCAACCGGCTGAAATCCTGTCATCGATATCCTCTCCATACCCATTCATGCGCTGGTCAATGGATATCGTTGGACCCATGCATAAATCTAAGCAAAAGCAATATCTGCTTGTCCTAACGGATTACTTCTCCAAATGGATTGAAGCCGGCTCCTATCTTAGCATCAAAGATGCTCAAGTCGAACATTTCGTATGGAAAAACATTATCTGTAGACATGGAGTCCCGTACGAAATTGTAACCAATAATGGTTCTCAGTTCATCTCCAACCGCTTCGTATCAATCTGCGAAAAGTGGAAGATCCGTCTGAGTTTTTCAACTCCGAGGTATCCACAAGGCAATGGCCAAGCAGAAGCAGCTAACAAAATAATCCTTAATGGGTTAAAGAAAAGACTGGAAGAAAAGAAAGGTAGATGGGCAGATGAACTTCAAGGCGTGCTCTGGTCCCATTGGACCATGCCTAGGAAGACAACTGGGGAGATTCCTTTCGCATTAGTTTACAGGATGGAGTGCATAATTACCCCAGAGGTCGAATTTGACGGAGTTCGCCAAACTTTTCTCCCAGAACGAGAAGAGACCAATCAAGCAATGCTCCTGGACGAACTTGATTTCATTAACGAAAGGAGAGATCAAGCCTTACTCCGAATGCAAAGCTACCAACAGGCAGCCGCCAAATACTACAACTCCAAAGTTCGTAATCGGAGATTCAAAGAAGGAGATCTCGTCCTCCGAAAGATCTTTCAAAACACCCAGGAAAAGAATGCTGGAAAACTAGGCGCAAACTGGAAAGGCCCCTACAAAATCACGAAAGTCGTTAGGCCAGGAGCATACGAACGCGCCTACGATGACGATTCTCCAGTCATCCGAAGTTGGAACGCAATGCATCTCAAGAAGTACTACTACTAGTGCTTCACCATAACGAACTACGAATTGGCTTGATCCCGTAGCATTGGGGTGCGTATGCAACTTATCCCATGATAAGTCCAGCTACTAAAAAATATATATATATAGTTTTTCGGGGGAGTGGGAGTGTATACATAGCTAGTCCTACACTCGGAAAACATCTTTTCCCGAAAATATTCCGGAAACTCTAAACAGCTTTAGACATTGATTCTTTCTGAAGTAATTCCGAAAAATCCTACAGCACATCAACACAACTTCACTTACATCCTTTTTAAAACATTTTTCAAAAACATTTTTCAAACGATTTGCACAAAGCTAACAGTTGTGGGAACCGAAATTCACCTCAATGTATTTTCGTAAAGTTAATGTGAGGATCCGAGAATCTTGCGAGAGAAAGCAGAAAATAGAAAGAAAGATCCAAAAAAGGAAGCTAGGTCAAAAAGAGAACAAATTTTTATTGCTATAATGTATTGAATCGTTTTCGAATGTGTTCGAATCTGTTACAAGAGGTTGAGATCGATCCCTATTTATACTAAGACGTCCTAAGCCCTAAACTCCTTAAGTTTCGATGTGGGACAAAGGTTCTTTCCTTTTTCCGATGATTTTTCCATAAATCTTCGAGGAAGCATCCAGAAGCTTCCATAAGTCGGTTTCAGCCTTCGTCGGTCCATCCTTCCAGCTCGGCCCAAGTCCATTCCTCGTCTAATCGTTTTCTTCGGTTAGTTAGATAGACGAAACATCGCGATGTTTCGAGAAACTTACGAAAATATCGGTATGTTTTACGAAAATGCCATAAAGACGAAGAAAGAAGCGAAACAAGACGAACCGAAAAGCATCAGCCATCTGGGCAATGTTTCCTACCGAACTGGACAGCAATCAGCATGCTGACCGTCCAGCTCGGTAGCCTAGGTGCAGAGAATGCTGGACTGGCTTGCTCCTAGATGCATGATGTCGTCCAGCTCGGTNACCGAGCTGGACAGCAATGCCCAACTTATGGACCCCATAACTTTCTCGTATGAACTCCGTTTGATCAGATTCTTCTTCCATAAGCTTCATAATTGAGTTAAGAAAATTTTACGAGTGGTTTCATGTTCAAAAGCCTTATGGTTTGGAAGATACACCTCGATCATTTAACGTATATCCCGATTGATCTGTGCTGATCAGATCAACGTTTTGCGGCAAATGCTGGGCAAAACATGCATTCAGGTCGTGTGTGTCAGCCAGCTCGGTAGGATTTTGTGCCAAAACACTGAGCTGGCTGTCCTGAAAGCCTGATTGATTGTCTTTTACTCGAAGAATCGTAACTTTCGTCGGTTTATCGGAGGAATCGTTCAAAGGACGAAACGATCAGCTGAACACGATGGAGAGATGCCAGTCAGCTCGGTATCACTAGCAGGTCTTGATACCAAGCTGGCTGTCTTATTTCGTCCAGCCGATCATCCCTTGTTCAATGATTTGCGAGTTCATCGATTCCTCGGAAAAACTCTCGAAAGACAGTTTTTCTTTCTTTCTTTGCAGAGTTATCGACAAAGTGGTTCGAAATGAACTTTCTCCGAATTCATATCTAAATATGGAAATTCCTTTTCGATATTTAAATATTTTAATCGTTAATTCCGGAAGTGCGGGTTTTGACCCCAACAACACTTTTTAAAAAAAACTCATTTGTTGCTGGCCACAACAGACATGATTTATTCTCCTTCTAAGGACTTAACCAATGTTCCATACGGGCAAGGGTTCGACTACATCCGTGCACGGATATAACAGCACGCTATATAAATTAGGTTGGGTATATCCTAACTTAACATTCAAAATGTATATCCTGGACGATGTTCTCAGGTTTGACTTTGAGAGGGGCATGCCAGCAAGTAAGGACTCGTACTGCCTTAATCCTTATTGCAAACTCGCTAACCCAGTGAGCGCCCAACTTGGCACACTGGTCTTTAACATCTCGGAAACACAATCTAGCATACCACTAGACGAGATTGTAAAGTGTTTCGAAAAAGTCGAAAAACGGGAGATAAGTCGAAATAGCGCAACCCCTAAAAGCAGACAGATGCATAGCTTAGTTCCCCGAACACTAACCTATCATAAGCCCAGCCAAAACGTTCCTAAGCAGCACTGGCATGAACTCCTTAACACCCTAACAAAAAAGCAAACATATTCTCGTCTAACAAAGATGTGACAAGTCTCCACTAACGAAATAGCAACGCTAAAAAGAAACTCCTACAATGCTTCTAAGCATTTCGTAATGCTAAGGAAACATAAGTAAGTACTAAACTCCGAGCTACTTCACTCCCCAACAGCATAACATACCAAACTTTATCATTCCCTAACCAAAAACGGGCAAAAATCAACCTTAAGCATGCATAGAAATCATAAAAACGAAAAGTCTGAAATGCATCAAATGGAAAAGGTTCAAGTACAACCATCGGGATAAACCCCGGCCAAAGTCATACTATGGGCCTCAAAGGACCCAACAGTAAACAACTAAAACAATAAGAAAAAAGGAGGAAGGGATCTAAGCATGGCTCTCCTCTGCAGTCTTCTCAGCGACCATCTCGACAAGACCTCCAACACCCACGTTGGTCCGTGTGAAATCCTCAACACCAACCTCCTTGGCCGAGCTGTCAAGGGAGACATCTCTGCAAGAGCGAGAAGCCGAAGCTGAAGATCCAGAAGAAGGAGCAAGGCACCCACAAAGCTCATCGATCACACGATCTACAGCACCCTCAAAGCCGCTGAAATCCGCCTTAAGCCTTTGGTTCTTCTCACGCTTCTCCGCTATCTCCTTGGGATCATTCCTGTCAAAAATCTCAATCACAACAAAGTTGCACACTCCCATCACATAGCAAGACTCGGAATCGTGACTCGAAACCAATCGATCAATCAAGGCCAGCGCCTTGTCCTCACGAGATCAACTCTTGTCCGTGGCTACCTTGTACCCATCGCGCCAAGCTCTCTTGTTCTTCGCCCTGAAGGCAGCATCCTTCTCCGCAAGCTTGTCTTCCAACTCCTTGACCCGAGCTGTAAGCTCATCATTAGAGTTGGCTAGACGAGAGGCACGAAGAACATTGGCATTTGCCTCCCCCTTCGCATCAGTTACTTCTTTACCAAGCTTCATCATCGTCTCCTCATACTCGAGGGTTAAGGCGTCCAACTTTTCTCGGACACGATCTTGCTCATGTTTGGCATTTACCTCCTTGCGTCCTGCCTTGTAGATCTCTTCCTCGCAATCATGCACTTCCTTGTTAAATAAGGACAGGAGCAGCAAAAAACGAACAGGTAATCAGCATGCAAACGTCAGGGCACTACATTGCATCAACTAACAGAAAAAGTACTTATCTTCATAGAGCACTGAGCAAAGTCAGAGTATGCCTTCTGGGCATGCAAAGTCTCAAAGCGGATGGGGGAGGGGGGTCTTCAGGATCCTTGATCTTCAAGACGAGGTCCACACAATGCACTGTGCTCCGAAACAGATTCTTCGACTCATGAATCATCACCTTGTGGATTCTTCCCTTCTTCTCCGGAGAAGGAGTAGGCTGAACTGGACTTTTCAGCTTTTTCTCGCTAGGACCACTGCGAGCACCGCCCTTCTTAGGAAGGGGTGTGCTCCTCTTTGTCCCCCGAGGCTTCCAAGCGTCGTTCAGTGCGCTCCAAGCAGCAGCAAGGCCAAATACGATATGCTTACAAACCGAGGGAGGTGGGGGAAGCATCGCTCGGACTGGCATAGGAGGCACAATGCCATCTTCCCTCTCAACATCCACAGCAACCTCGACAATAGCCCCTTCCTCGTCAGGGAAGGTCACTTGTGGCTCGAGACCACCCGAAATTCCTTCCGTATCATCAACGTCCATCTCAGTCAGAACATGGATCATCAGCTCTTCAGCATGAGGGGAGGTACGTGAAGAGGCAGCGGGAGGAAGCAAAGATTTCCTCGCGTTAGCCAATAATCTCTCACGAAAGTCCATGATTCTCAAGAACGCTCAAGAACACTCAAGAACACAAGAACAACTTCTAGAGAGAGAAAGTAGAGAGAAAGCAGAGCTCTTTCTCAAAAACATGGAATGAGAAGTTATAAGAAGTAAGGAGGGACAGAGGCTTATTTATAGAAAAGAAGTGTGGGTCATGTTATAAAAAAAGGAAACAAACAGTTTCCTTATTCCAAAAAGAATTCCGGAAACACTTAAGTTTTTCCCGAAAGAATAAGGAATCGAAGAGGGGAGGCAAACAAGCCAAAACTGGCCGAGCTGGACCGTCAGCATGCTGCCTGCCGTCCAGCTCGGTACAAAATGCTGTCCAAAATCAGAATTCAACACATGAATGATCCTTCCTGCCATCCAGCTCGGTAGACTTGGTGGGCAAGTTGGTTTCATACGAAAATTCTCGAAACAACTTTTCTTGAACAGTTTTCCGTGAAAACTTTATTAAATTCCGAAAAACTTATCTTGAACAGTTTTTTGGAAAAAATTTATCAAAATTCTGAAAAACTTACCCTAAACAGTCTTTCGGAAAAACTTTTACGAAAAATATCCCTAGGAGATAGCAAACAAGCCAAAACTGGCCGAGCTGGACGGTCAGCATGCTGCCTGCCATCCAGCTCGGTAGAAAATGCTGGCCAAATTCAGCATTTAGCACATGAAAGCTCCTTCCTATCCGACAGCTCGGTAGACTTGGTGGGTAAGCTGTTTTCGTACGAAAAATTTCGGAAAAACTTATCTTGAACAGTTTCTGTAAAAAAATTTATTAAAATTTTGAAAAACTTATCCTAAACAGGTTTCTGGAAAAACTTTTACGAAACGATCTCTGGAAAACCTTAAAGTTTTCAAAGGAGGAGGCTCACAAGCCAAAACTGGCTGAGCTGGACGGTCAGCATGCTGCCTATCGTCCAGCTCGGTAGAAAATGCTGGCTAAAGTCAGCATTCAGCTCCTTCCTGTCGGCCAGTTCAGTAGACTTGGTGGGCAGGATGGTCCGTACAAAAAAAAATCTCGGAAAAACTTATCTTAAACAGTTTTCCATAAAAACTTTATTAAAACTTCGAAAAACTTATCTTGAACAGTTTTTCATGAAAAGTTTACTAAAAATTTCAAGAAAAACTTATCCTGGACAGTTTTTCGAGAAACTTTTACGAAAAAACTCCGGAAATACTTACAGTTTTCGAGGGAGGAGACCAACAGGCCAAGAACCGACCGAGCTGGACAGGCAGCATGCTGCCTACCGTCCAGCTCGGTACAAAAGTGCTGATCAAAGTCAGCATTCAGTATATGAGTATCCCACTCTTACATCCCGCTCGGTACATGAGATAATGGGGTTGGTTTCATGCAAAAAATTCCGATAAACTTATCGTAAACAATATTTCCGAAAGAATTAAATAATTAAAAAAATTATATATATATATATATATATACATATATAATAATTTTCTCTTTTTCCGAAAAAAGTTCCGGAAACACTTAAGTTTTTCCCGAAAAACCTAAGGAATCAAAGAAGGAGAGCATGGGAGCCAAAACTGGCCGAGCTGGACGGTCAGCATGATGCCTACCGTCCAGCTCGGTAGGAAATGCTGGCCAAAGTCAGCATTCAGCCCATGAACACCAATCCCTTGCAGCCAGCTTGGTATTCATGGTACACGAGTTGGTTTTGTGCGAAAAACTTCCGAAAAACTTATCCTTAACAGCTCTTCGGAAATCCTTTTATGAAAAGTTTCGAAAAACTTAGTATGAACAGTTTCTCGGAAAATATTTACCAAAAAATTCGGACATGAACAGTGTTTCGGAAAAAATTTCAGCGAAAAAATTTAACTTAAAACAGTTTTTCGGAAAAAAACTTCCATGAGAAACTTAACTTAAACAGTTTTTTCGGAAGAACCTCTATTGAAAAACTTAACTTAAACAGTTTTTCGGAAAAACTTCTGCGAAAAACTTAACTTAAACAGTTTTTTGGAAAGTCAATTCCAAATCCATATACGCGTTGCACTCTTTTCCTTTACTACGTTTTTTCCCAAAAGGTTTTTCTTAATAAAAAGGTTTTTAATGAGGCAACATCCCACGTGTATCCTCAAAACCGATCCTCACTTTATATTCAAGACACTTAAACTCCGACAGTCCTTAAAACGCACAGACAACATCTAGTTTTCTTTCAGCAGACAGCCTGGTCTCCTCTTCCATCTTGCGAGCAACTCAGGAAACGCTTCAATCCAATCTCAGCTCGGTAGAAAAACTCGTTCTGTCACCAAAAAAGATCATACGAACTTTCAAAGTCGCGGAATCATAGTTCCCGAGATATGGGGATCAGAACATTTTAGCTCCTTAATCCCGTACTATACCTCAAGATCATGCTCGATATTGACGTGCTGGGGGGCTAAATGTTGGGGTAAAAACCCACATTTCCGGAATTAACGATTAAAATATTTGAATATCGAAAAAGAGTTTCCATATTTAGATATGAGTTTGGAGAAAGTTCATTTCGAACCACTTTGCTGATATTTCTGCGAAGAAAGTAAGAAATGCTGTCTTTCGAGAGTTTTTCCGAGAAATCGATGAACTCGCAATTTATCAAACAAAGGACGATCGGCTGGACGAAACAAAACAGCCAGCTCGGTATCAAGACCTGCCAGTGATACCGAGCTGACTGACATCTCTTTACCACGATCGGCTGATCATTTCATCCTTTGAATGAGTCTTCCGATAAACCGATGAATGTTACGATTTTTCGAGTAAAAGGCAATCAACCAAGCTTGGAGGACAGCCAGCTCGGTATTTTGGCAGCCAATCCTACCGAGCTGGCCGACATACATGAGCTGGATGCATGTTTTGCCAAGCATTNTGCATGTTTTGCCAAGCATTTGCCACAGAACGTCGATCTGATCAGCACAGAGCAGTCAGCTCAGTATCCGTCTACCGAGCTGGCTGTCATGATGCATTCAGCTTGGTATCATGCTCCCTATTTGATACCGAGATGGACAATATGATGCATTCAGCTCGGTAGAATCCTTCCCTTCCTGGAAACCGAGCTAGATGACACTTTCCGAGAGCTTGATAGTATGGGGAGAAATGTACGGAAGTAAAACAATAAGGAGAGGTTTAGGCAGTCCACTCCATCCTGGAGGATGTTCTTAGGTTTGACTTTGAGATGGGCATGACAGCATGTTGAAGACTCGCACTGCCTTAATCCTCACTGCAAACTCATCAACCTGGTAAGCACCAACCATGGCACATTGGTCTGAACATCTCACAAATGGAATCTAGCATACACGAGACGAGATTTTAAAGCGTTTCACATATAAAAAAAGCAGGGAGGTAAGCTGGAACTCTGCGTCCCCTAAAACTAGACAAACGCATACCTTATCTTCCGAAATGCTAACCTATCATAAGTTAAGCCAAAATGCTTCTTAGCAGCGCTGACACGAATAAAAAAACGCAAACATATTCTGTCTGATAAAAGTATGACAAGTCTTTACTGATAGAATATCAACGCTAAACACATACAACGCTTATAAGCATCTCAAAACGCTAAGAAATCACGAGTGAATATAAAACTTCGCACCTTTTTATTCCGCTACAGCAAACATTCAAAATCGTATCATGCTCTTATCTAGAATGGGCAATCATCAACCTTAGAACATGCATGAAAACCAGCAATAAAAGTTTGAAAATGCATGAAAAACATATAAGGTTTGGATAAAACCATTGGGGCGAATCCCGGCCAAAGTTATAATGTGGGCCTCAAAGGACGATCATTCTCACGCTTTGCGTTGGTCTCATAACGCTCAGCTTTACGGATACCTTCCTCACACTCATGAACGTTCTTGTTGAACAAGGACAGAAGCTGCAATATCAACAACACACAATGAGTAACGGAATCAGAACAGAACATAAGAACGATTATGACAAAAACGCTTACCCTCATGGAACACTGAGAAAAGTCGGAGTATGCCTTTGGAGCGTACACGGTCTCGAGATGAAATGGACAATCTGCTGGATCCTTGATCCTCGAAACAAGATCCAAGCACTATCTAGTGCTACGTAACAAGCTCTTCGACTCATCAATCGTCACCGTATAAACTTTAGCTTTCTCTCCTGGAAGAGGAACCAATCGGGCTAGACCCTTTAGCTTCTTCTCGCTTGGACCCTCGATAACACCACCCTTCTTTGGAGCCGGGGAGGCCCTTTTCTTTCCATGAGAATTCAGACTGCTAAAAGTAAAAGGAAGGCCACACACGATCTGCTTACGAAACGGGGGAGGAGGAGGAAGCATCGCTCGGGAAGGAGCAGCAGGTCCAACATTAGATTTCTTCACAATGTCGGTAATAGTCTCGAAATCGAGATTCTCGTCATCGAGAAAGGTCACCTGCAGCTCGAGACCATACGAAGTTCCCTCCATATCATCAATGTCCATCTTGGACAGATCATGAATCATTGGCTCTCCTACATTCGGAGAAGTGCCCCAGGACGCAGCAGGAGGAATCAGAGACTTCCTTGCATTCGCCAGTAGCCTCTCACGAAACTCCGTTGTTCTCAAAAAGAAAGTGACAAAACTTAGAGAGAGACACTAGAGAGAAGGTACAGCTTACTTCTCATAAAAACGAGGAGGGGGTGGAGACTTAATAAGGAAAATAGTGTGGGTCTCACACTTAAGTTTTCCCAAAAACGTAAGAAATAAGAAAGGGATGTATACACACCAAAGCTTGACCAAGCTGATCAGCATGTTGTCTCACGTCCAACTTGGCATCTTTTCCAAACTGTAAATCAAACCGAAATCAAATTAAACTTTGGCGTGTAGCTGATCAGTAGATTTTTGTGAAGCTGCCGCCGCCTCTTGTCGTTGACTCGGTCATCCGACCAGATTAGTTTAATTTGATTTTGGTTTGATTTACAGTTTGGATCGTTATAGTTTGATTAGTATTCACAAAAATCTTGTGGGAACCAGAATTCACCACAAATGTATTTTCGGAAAGTTAATGTGAGGATCCGAGAATCTTGAGAGAGAAAACAAAAAGTAAAGAGAAAGATTCAAAAAGGAAAATTAGGACAAAGAGACGAAAGAGTTTGTATTGCTTTTATTGCTGAGTTTGTATTACTTTTATTACTAAGCCTCGTATGAGTTCTCAATTGTATTACAAGATGTAGAAATTGATCCTAATTTATAATAAGAAATTCTAAATCCTAAACAGCCTAAGTTTCGATGTGGGACAAACGTCTTTTCCTTTTTCCACCGATTTTTCTATAAATTTTAGAGTAAATTACAGAATCTTCCGGAAGTTGGTTTTATCTCTTGTCGGTTCTTCTTTCCAACTCGGCCCAATTTTGCCTTTGTCTTTCGATTTAGCGGTTTTCTTCAGTTTTTTTGAATTTAATGTTTTATCGTTTTCGATCGATGAAACATCGCGATGTTTCGAGAAACTTACGAAAACATCGGTATGTTTGCGGAAAGACCCCAAAGACGAAGAACGAAGCGAAATGAGATGGGACAGAAAATGACAGCCAGCTCGGCCTTTCTTGGTGACAGAAGAGGCCGATGTGGGAACCGGAATTCACCTTAATGTATTTTCAGAAAGTTGATAATGTGAGGATCCGAGAATCTTGCGAGAGAAAATGAAAAGTAAAGAGAAAAATCAAAACAGGAAATTAGGTCAAAAAGAGAACGAACTTTTATTGCTAAATCGTCTGTTGCCAATGTATTGAATGTGTGAACATCTTAGAATATATCACAAGATGTAGAGGTCGATCCTTATTTATACTAAGACATCCTAAGTCCTAAACAACCTAAGTTTTGATGTGGGACAAATGTCTTTTCCTTTTTCCGATGACTTTTTCATAAATCTTTGAGGAAAATTCTAGAAACTTCTGTAACTTCGACTTATCTCCCCGTTTTTCGACTTTTTGAAACACTTTATAATCTCGTCTAGTGGTATGCTAGATTATGTTTCTGAGATGTTGCAGACCAGTGTGCCAAGTTGGGCGCTTACTGGTTTAGCGAGTTTGCATTGAGGATTAAGGCAGTGCGAGTCTTTACTTGCTGGCATGCCCCTCTCAAAGTCAAACTTAAGAACATCGTCTAGGGTATACCTCTCGGATGTTAGACTACGATATACCTAACCTGATTTATATAGAGCACTGTTATATGTCCGTGCACGGACGTTGCTGAACCTTACCTTCATATAGAAAGTTGGTTGGATATGATTTTCGTCCATTGGGGCGAGCAATGGTCGCAAGTTTGGAGAAACGTCAACTCTGATAAGTTTAGTTATCGAGAACTGATCCGAAAGTTTGTCATAGGTGATTGCTTTGGAGAACAAGAGATCGGAAGTCCTTTATTGCTTGGAGTTTGGAACTTTAACTTGAAGCCTAGAATTTTTCCGAAAACCTAGAACTTCTTTAGACTCTTTGAATCTTTTAGAGTTCGGAATTATCGTAAAAACTCAAAACTTCTCTTAAGTTCGGAACTCGTTGCATTCAAAATTCGGAACTTATTGACTCCTTTAGATGCTAAAGTTTTCGATTTTTCGGATTATCGAAACTGTAACTGGTAGCATGGATAAGCGATGAGTGTGTATACACTCCCACTCCCCCCCCCCC